>ML783879.1:40204-60546 GCA_009831015.1 Picea engelmannii | reverse complement strand
GATACACACTAGCCAGAATCCTGCAAACATGTTAACAAAGGGAGTAACCAGGGAGAAACTGAGTTCTTGCTCAGTTTCAGTTGGTCTTCAAGAATGAAGATGAAGATGAGAAATTTTCCAGGTCCAAGAAGGTTCAGAGTCCAACATATACATCAGTAGTGGAGTTGTTGAGATCAGTCTCCAAGTGGGAGATTGTTGGTTGTGGAGCATGATTATCTTCCTGATGCAGAGGTCCTTTGCTTTCATCCATGTCTATACCCCATGAAGTATTTACACCCCAGAAGTATGTACACTCTTCCACGCGGGGGAGTGCATAGGGGGGGTACCCCTTATGCGAGGTCCATCCCCCCGGCTGGGGGGTTTGGGGGCAAGCAAGCCCCCAACGAGGGTTTGGGAGGAGCGTCCCCCGATGGGGGTTCGGGGGCAAAGCCCCCGAAGCAAAAATGGCCTTATAAAAGTATATTGTAATTTCATTGTAAATCTGGACCGTTCATTATAAGGTAGCAGATCTAACGGTAGAGATTATGTTAGGGTTTTTTGCCCTAGAAGGAAACCCTCTTTTATGAGGGAAATGTATTGCGGCTATGTACGAGGGTGAATATTGTATTCTGAGAAAGGAGACTCTGAGAGAAAGAAGAGGAAGTTACAACAGGTTTTGTTGTAGGTTGTATCCCTTCATTTGCTGGATAATAATAAAGGAAGGACCTGGCAATTTCTCTGGTGGACGTAGCCCACACTAGGTGAACCACGTAAATATGTGTCTCTCTTGTATTGTGTGTCTTCTGTGTTTTTGTTTCTGCATTTGCTTTATTTTATTGCTCCGCGGTCCTGTTTTCTAACAGAAAAGGGGTATGATATTGAAGCTTTGTTCTCTGATAAAGGTAAGAACAATGAAAAGTTTTGATTGAAAAGATAAGATAAGTGGAAATTTTTGTTTCGAAAGTATGAATCTAGGTATGTTTGATAAATTTTGTCCTAACCTGAAAAGTAGGGAACAACTAGAAGAAAGAAGATTTGATATGAGTAGATCTAATAGAAATGATGAAAGATATGTTATTACTATGCATATAAAGAATGTTTGCACTAATGAATGGATGCAGGATCCTAGAAAGAATTTTTGTAGGTTAGCTACTATGATCCTAGTGCACAATATAGGAAAGGTTGGGGATTATTTAAAAGAAAAAGAGGATTAATTATTTGTTACAGCTGCAGAAGACTGGGACATATTGCTAAGGAATGCCCCGATAGAAGACCTAGTTGTCTTTGTTGTAAATCTATGGACCATGAAGTTTTGGATTGCCCTAGAATGATTTCTAAGCTTGAAAGAATGAATATGAGACAAGAATACCCTGAGGAAGGTCAAGAAACTGTGACCATGGAAGAACCCCAAAAAGAATCAGAGAATGTATTTCTACAAATGAAAGAAACCCTGAATGATCACAGAAATGCCAACTTATCAGAGATCTTCAAAGAGAAAAAGTGCATAGAAACAAGAATATGATACTTGGACATTGACTCTGTTTTGGATGAGGAAACATAGGTGAATCTCATCACAAAAAGAACCTGGGAAATCTTAGGAAATCATGCTATGGTTCCTTTATTGAGAGGAATAGGATTATTTAGAGGAAAGTTGATAACCCTATGTGGAAGACTCACCCGAATATCTATGAGTGCGCATGGAACTTTGACAAAGGAAGATTTTGAGGTTGTTAAATTTATTGAGAACAACACCCCATTTTCTATGTTACTAGAAAAAACCTGGATTGAGAAGGATCAGGCCAGAAGAAAATAAGAGGAATCCCTAGAACAAAAGAAGCAAGAATTAAAATATTTCATGACTAGGAGGATAGCGCACTTGATTGAAGAACAGGAGAACAGATCGAAGCTGTTTAGAACCATAAACTTGGATGTCAAAGTTGAAAGAACACAAGAATACTCATAGAAGAGTGGTGCACCTACCCCGGATAGAGAAGAAGTATTGCCCTTGAACCCTATGAAAGAATCTCAACACCGCAAAGTTACTATGCCAAAAGGAGATAAGAATCAGAATGGAAAGAGGAATAACAAGACGAAGATCACAGGGAAGAAGGCTAGAAATCTAAGTAAGAAGAGAGAAAAGATAGAAAAGTTGCAGAAGGTTTCAGAGGGGACTTCACAAAAGGAAGGCTTGCAAAACTGGAACTTCGTCAGGATATCATAACAGCACAATATGGCACTTCTTCATGGCGGAGCGATATGACCATTGGAAGCACTATAACCGTTAGACTGACGCCCCGAATGGTTAGAACAACAGTTATGACCAAAAATATCATCATCATACTTTTGGGATCGCACTGCAACGGATAGAACCACATTGATGAAGGCCTCTCGTCCATTGGAGAGATCCATTACATCGTTGTCTATTTACTCCATCGATTGTTGCATTGAGAACACTTTCGTGAATTGTATCCAAGCCAAAAGAAGAAATCATTACTACCGCGTCGTGTTTACTGAGATCGACACCTATTCTATTACATTGCGCATTCATTCATTCATCGACCTGAGTTGTCCAATTGAGAGCGTGCATGTCGGATGAACTCAACACCATAGAGAAGTCGCTTGAAGAAGTTCTCATTGATCTAATGGCCGAAAAAGTAATGTTTGCAGGGATTCAAGCCTCGTCAACAAGAGGAGTGCAAGCCTCCCCATCGACTGCTCGCGGATCTGGACCATCCCGAGCTGCAACCGAGAAAATAAACATGCATCGAGATGACTTGGTGAATGAAAATTTAACCCCGACTATCCTACCCGACCACATCCCACCTTTGGTTGACACAGTGAGTCATGATAGTGTCCCCAAAGACTTCGATTATACCCTAGTTACTGTGTACCTTCCGAAGGGGATACGTGTGGTTATAACACAGCGGGATAAGATCGCAACATTAAAATTCAACGACTTAAACCTAGGGGACCGAAAGAACCATAGTATGCTTTCCCCTCACAGATACTTGACTAGGACAAAGGGAAAGAACTCGAAAATAATTCCCCATCTATGGACTATAAACCTCACGCGGTCCACCATCTTGAATGTGATGAAGAATCCACATTTCAGAAGGCACCAGTAGGTTAACGCGTGTGTTAATCTCCTACTATCGTGCTACCATGGTGGATATCTATGGTTAGATATATGCATCACAGTCGATCTGACACTGATCCATAGGATCACTGGATTGAGCATGTAGGGACCAGACCCACAAGACTTCTACCCAGGGAAGGCTTCAGATGGCGCCCTAGCACATAGAATTAAGGATACCTATGGCGATGTAGAAAAGGGGACACAAGGCTACAAGGTAGCTTCCTTTGAAAATGGCGCAGTGCACCTGGCCTACCAACTGATCACAGGAAATTTGGTGAGAAAGAATAGGCCTACACAGGTCACAGGGTTCGTTGTTGACCTCGCCGAAAAATGTGTAGAAGGACTCTAAATGAACTGGGTGAAGTGCTTAGTCAACCATCTAGAATTGGATTTTCGTGAAGCTCGGGATCAGGGCTATGAGTTCCATTTTAGTTGGTTGTTGATCCTCATAGCATTTACTGCTTGGGATATGTCGGAAGGTGCGACCTTCCTGGACATTGAGCCATTAGAGCCACTCACTAAAAATTTCACCACGCTCTGGTACTCGAGTGATATGGGAAAAAAATGGCATTTGAATGCGGTATTCCAAACATACTATCTCCAGTTAAAGAGGGCTATTGGAGTTGTCCCTCGTATGACGTTGAACACCCTGCACCGGTTCATACCCCTCATGAAGTTCCGCGCAGATCAGCACTTTATTTATATCACTGCATGCGTAGACGATCATAAAGAAGAGCTTTAGTCATACTATAATCTCACAGAGGAGGACCTCAAAGAGATAACTAAGGACTGGTCATTATAGCTCCTTATCCCTGCTGACCCCACAGAAATGTCTAATCCCAAACCAATTGGAAGCTTAGAGGCCACTCACGAAGAGAATGATACACCTGGACCTAGAAGAAGGAAGAAGACCAAAGAGGTACAAAACCTGAGCAGTTCATCAGACGAAACTACTTCAGAATCACCTAGACGAGGATATAATGACGAAGTAGATAAAGAAGATACCAATGGAAAAGAATATCATCAGAAGCAAGGCAAAGTAACACCGCCTAGGGATCCTGTTGATGAGGATGGTCCCTCTAAGAAAATAAAGGTTTTCCCCACAAAACCTACCTCGTGGAAGAAATCCAAAGTCATGAAGACTAAGCTTCAGACTATGGTCACGCTCGATGACTTCGAATTCATCATCGTCGTTGTATCAGATGCTTCATAGGATATTATGCAGAACACTGAAGCCAAGCAAGCAGCCATGTATGAAAAAATTGAGACAGAACTAAGAGGGGTATATCAGGCCCTTCAATCCATCTGTGTAGTATCCATTGCGCCCCCACCATCAAAAGAACCAGAGTTAGGAGATGAACCTACCCAACTCTGCAAAATAGTTGATGCAACCGAAGCTCACCCTTGTCGAGCGCAATAAGAGAAAGAACAAGCCATGTTGGCCCTGAAGCAAGCACAATAGGAAGTGGTAGAGAAACGTCGAGTTGCGCAACAGGAGAAGGATGACCTCCACACCAAGTTTGAAGAGAAGAGAGCATAGGTCAAGCAAGAAAAAGATAAGTTTCTCACAAAGTAGCTCGGAGTCAAAGAAGCAGTCAGTAGAGAACTTCGCTCTGTGACAGGCTTAGAGAAAAATGCAGAAGAACCAGTGGAGCATCAAGTAGCGTAGCTTACGGAAGCTATCCAGCAGCTTCAACAGAGAATCACAGACCTAGAGCTACAAAAAGTGCCAAGTACCCTATAGGGCATGCCAGACCAAAGACAATCCACTGCTCGGAGTGTAGTTGAGAGGATCAAAGCATTCGCTCTAGAATGTAAACAACTTATAAGTAGAAGTGCACAAACCTATGAGAGACTTACGGAAGACCCTGAACTAAAGGCACTGGAGTCACAACTCTAGGAGGCAAAGCAACAAGCAGCGACAATACAGGCATAGTTGAATATCCTGTCAGCAGTTGAAAGGATGAAGCAATCCTAGGAACAACGCATTTCTCAACAACAGGTCTACACCATACAGAGAAAAGTCATGGAAGTGACTCAGAGGCTCCAACCAGTCTAGGACAAAGCGTGCAAATTGTTTGAGGATATTGAAGGTCAAGGTGCAGAGCTGGAACAAGTAGTCACTGAAGTCGAACAACACTTAGAGGGGCCTATCAACAAAGCAATTATCCAAGAGTTCGTTGAGAAGGAGGCCTTGGTGCAGCAACAGGTCGAAGCATCTCAAGCCAAGCTCAAGGATTTTGAAGTAGAGCTACCCATACCAGAGTGACTCGGGACGAGTCACAAGTGAGTGTTGGGGGCATGTTGGCCCTTGACCAAGTTTTGAGGATCCTTGTTCATGTTTGACCTATTTTGGGACTTCAATAGGCTGTCGAAGGAGGAGTGCAAGTCGAAGTGGATATCACGGGATATCGACCCCTTGTTTAGGGATTTTTTGGTTTTGGGCTTATGGAATGAGTATGGGGATGCCATCCCATGGGTTTACCCATGTTTAGGCCCTTTTAGTAATGTATAAATAGAATTATAGGTGATTTAAGAAAGAGGGCAAGGTTTTGGTACCTAGCCAAAGTGTTGAGTGAAAATTGTAAATGCTTTGTGCATGCTATGTTGAGAATTTGCAGAGCTAAGTGCAAGTGACTGTAAGAGACTGTGTAAAGGCTTTGTGTGGTAATCTAGCTCGGGGAGGAAAATATAGCGAAGTGCATGCAGATATCCTATCCTATGAGGAGTAGGATCTTGTGGCTCTGTGCATGTATAAGATTGACAGAAGAAAATAAAAGAGAAGAAGAGTTTGTGGACATATCCCCAGGCTGGGGGTGAACCATGTATACCCTATGTTGTGGTTTCTTTGTGCATTGTGAATGTTTTATTGTTCATATGGTTAATGCTTAGTGCACTGATGTATGCTTAGATGAATCTAATATGATAATCTTAGTGTTGAATAATATGAATGAATGCTAGATCTAACCTATGTGAATGTGCTTAGTGCTTGAATATACTAGATCTGGTTGAATACTGCGTTGATCTGTTGTTAGGGTTTACCTGCACTGTAAATTAAGGCTGAATACTAATGATCTATAACCGCTAAGTGCTCTATTAAGGTGTTACAATCACATATCTGTGTCCCATCTACTGTTGCAGACATTGGAGTCATGCAACCACCCCTGCCTCTACCCCAGGTGAAACTTCATTTGCTTCGCAAGTGTTTCTGAAAGGATTTGTAGTTAGGGTTTTGTTGGTGCACTGTTGAAGTTTTGAACCCTGGGTCTGCCCTTGTGCCAACACCATCGATGAACATCATGTATAAATACATTGACTATGAATAAATCAATTCAAAGTGTTGGGCCTTGGTGATGGTCTATTCTTTAGATTATGGCATTGTGGTAGCCTTATATTTGGAAATAAGAGGTACCAAAGATTTGAGGAATCAATCTAGGCGTAACTTTGGAGTGGTTTCAATTTTACATAGGCCCTAACATCAATGCCATTTGTGGATATGATCTGCAATGTGGGTAGAATTTCTCTGATGGAAATAAGAGAGTATTTCTAATCTTGTATCATGACATGATGGAATTTGAAAGAAGGATAAGAAATCCTTGGCTAAAGATGTGAAAGTCACATGGGACCCTAAGGTTTGGTCCACGTACCATTTCACATATTGGTTGATTAAGGTTATTTGGAATAGAAATAGGTGAATAGAATCATCATTGATGTTATTGGATAAGCATCAAAGGTGAAAATTCATGACATGGTTAGCAAGGTCTTCACCTTATTTTCCCTCAAACTTAGGAATATATGATGGAAGTTTGGTGGGCATATTTGGCTAAGAGGGATTATGTAAAATTGGTTCATTGTAAAGTTTCATCAAATTGTTGATTTATCCTTGGAATCAATCATTGGTATGCCCATATACCATGTTTATATTCATCCTCTACTCAAAACCTGACAATTAGTATAAAATCACTTTATCTACTAAAAGCACAATTGATTAATCAACTAAACATGCAACAAAAGCATAAACTAGGAAACCAAAATCTCACACACAAGACACCAATATTTTCTAGTAAAATACCCCTAGAAAAACCCCTAAGGGAAAACCAGTTCCAAGATGCTTTTATTAAGGTCAAATCAAGGCTCCTGTAATAGGGAAAATGGTCGGGAAAATGGCCCACTAAGAGAAATACAACTACATACAAAATTGTCCAAGTCTTCTCTATCATACGACCCTTGAATAACACACTTTTCAAGGAACATGTGATTGAACTTTAGCTGAACAACATACATACGCGATTGTCTCCACTGTGAATTGCGTACATGTACGGAAAACCTATACAGACACTTATGTATGATGCACCCCTTTCCTTTGGATTCTATCCTCTGAAACCGACTTGCAACTACCTCTTCTCTTTCTTCTCCTTGACCTATATGACCTCTAGATGAAATTCCTTCTCCACCTATCCAAGATCTTGAATCATGGTCCTTTTTTATCCAACCCTATTTGCATCAATACTTGGATGAAATCTCTTCACCCAACATGTGATATCTCCTCACTCATGTGTAAGAAAAATTCCATCTTTTCTTCTACACTCTCTGACTAGGAAAATTCCTTATTTTCTATCTTCGATCTTGGAATCTCACCAAATATCATCAACCTTGGCATCTTACCAAAGGTCCCTTGCTCTTGGAATTTCAACAAGAGTCTCTTGATCTTGGCATCTCACTAAATATCCTCACCTTGGTATCTCACCAATGTTCTCTTGATCTCTCTCATCAAAAGTGACTTCCTCCTGAAGTCTCTCACAAGTGTATCTCACACAAGTCCAGACTATGTTGACTCCCTCAACACAAGTGTCTTCCTCCTTCATGCTAGAATTTATTTTATAATCATGAGTTACAATCTATTTCTAATATCCAAAGTGATCTATGGTTGAGAATACTCCTCACACCCACATAATATTTATATTGCATGTTGCATGCTATGCATATTCCTTAAATAACTCAATTCATTAATAAAACACTTTTACTTTAATTAATTCATTTTAACTAAAGTAAACTCAAGACTATAAAAAAATTGATGACTTCCACATGTTAGACACATGCCAATGTGGAAGTACTTGTCTGATGCTACCACTAACATCAACATTCCCTCTTAGAGAGGAAGATACTTCTCCACCTAGGAGTTGGCTCTATCTTCACTACCAAATCCATTACCATGCCTACTGTCTAATCCACCTGATTGGTTTCTCCCTCTGACACAATAGCTATCCATGCCATCATGATTTGACATGTCTTTGAAGACTCGCTTCCTTTGAACATGCTCCTAGAAGCCTCATTCTCTTGATCATCCTGCATGGCCATCTCGTACCATGACTCTTGTCTGACATACTTGGAAGGTTATTCCTTCCCACTTGAATCTGAAGACCGACTCCCTTTGAGCTACTTAACCTTTGGAGATACCTACTCCTTGTTCTCTACAAATATTTTTTGTTCCACTACTTGCATATGTTGACACTTTATCCTATACAAGTTTCTCTCTCTAGCTCCAAAGACAAATTCTTTGTCTGAGCTATATCCTCTAGGCATGATGAGCACCTATCCATCTCTAAATAAGACCTCATATCCTTTCTTCTCAATCACTGAAACTGAGATCAAACTCCTCTTGATTTCTATCACCCATATCATATTCGTCACTCTAAATGTGCCTCCTAACTCCAACTAGAACGATATTTTTCCAGAACCCTTCACTACATGCTTGGTCCCCATACCAAGTTTCACATGTATCTCTAAGTCATACTCTATGAAGCTCTCAAACACCTCTCATAATATTTTCATATGACACGTGGATCCACTATTTATCAACCATGCATCAACTAATATGATGCCTAATGAAGTATGGGAAACAAGTAAGAACTATGTATGTTCAAACTACTTGCAAAACTCATCCACTTGAGTCTTTGTCGTCACAACTACCTTTATTTTTGTTTCACTCTCCCCCTTCTTCTTATGCAGACATTGACCTACATAATGTACAAACTTTTGACATGCAAAGCACTTTAATTTTTCATGTCCTTCTTCTTCTTTCCATATTAAGTGGTCAACTCTCCACATGAAATCTTCCTGAACTTGCCTTTCCTTGCCTAGCCGGAAAGAGAAAGGTTCTCATCATCATTCTTGTAATGACCTCCATTTAGTTCTTCATCTCAAATTTCCTCTGAACAAAGTCAAACCCAACCTTGACCAATCTAGGAGCTTCTCTCATGCCATGATCCCTTTGATGAACGGTGTCCATTCATTCCTGAATCCATTTAGCATCATCCTCACCAACTCTAAATCATCCATTGTCTCCCCAACTACTACCAGTTCATCTTGAACCTGTCAAATCCAGGTGAGATGAATTACCACTATATCCGATCATGTCATCTTTGTGTCCTTGAGCTTCTCTCCCATCACCATTTTTCAATTCTCGTTCTTGATCTGAAATAAAATCTTCAAAGCCTCCCACATGTCCCTGGTATTTTTCTTCCCCGATACATGGGGAATCAAGTGAACCTTCACTCTTTCTAGAATGATTCAACTGGATTTAACATCCCTCTTATTATGGATGACCATATCTTCTGTATCTATTGGTTATCTGAGTATTAGAAAATTCCTAGATTTCATTCTCCATCAACACCAACATGATTCTCTCCTTCCAAGGACTATAGTTGGAAACCCATCCAACCTATCCTCAAATCACAATCTAGTTACCATCTTCAAGAGCATATATGATAACCCTCTATTGAAATTTCCCATGTACTATCATGTATGAACTTGTATGTGACTGTCACCATTGCAACCCGTGTATGTATGCAATTCGACCCACTGCAAATCACGTATGTACCCACCTATATCCTATGAAACCCAACTGCGACTTTTTTTTCTCTCTCTTCTCCTTGACCTATATGACCTCTAGATGAAATTCCTTCTCCACCTATCCAAGATCTTGAATCATGTTCCTTTTTGATCCAACCCTCTCTGCATCAATACTTGGATGACATATCCTCACCCAATCTATGATATATTCTCACTCACGTGTAAGAAAAATTCTTTATTTTCTTCTACACTCTCTGACTAGAAAAAATCCTTCTTTTCTATATCTGATCTTGGCATCTCACCAAAGGTCCCTTGCTCTTAGAATCTCACCAAGAGTCTCTTAATATTTGCATCTCACCAAAGATCTTCACCTTGGTCTCTCACCAAGGTTTTCTTTATCTCTCTCATCAAGAGTGACTTCCTCCCAAAGTCTCTCACAAATGTATCTCACACAAGTCTCGACTGTGTCAACTCCATCAACACAAGTTTCTTCCTCCTTCACCCTATCCTTGATTTTATAATCATAAGTTACAATATATTTCTAATATCCAAATTTATCTGCGGTTGAGAATACTTCTCGCACCCACTTAAGATTTAGATTACATGTTTCATGATATGCATGTTCCTTAAATAACTCAATTCATTAATAAAACACTTTTGCTTTAATTAATTCCTTTTAACTAAAGTAAAATCAAGACAATAAGACTTTCAACGACTTCCACATGCTAGACACATGCCAATGAGGAATTTTTAGAAAATGAGACATACTTCCATGCTAAACCTATCAAAAAAGAGAAAGAGAGATTTAATTAAGAAAGTAAATGACACAGCAAGCACACAATACACATATATTTTACCATAGAAACCCAAACCGGGAAAACAAACATTCCTTGAGCGTTCTTATCCTTGTTGTTTTATTTATTGAAAATAAAAGGTTACATGTCTAACCTTGGTCCACACCTAAGACACAATCGACATCATATCCTCTTTCTTACACAAGAACAACCATGTAGCCAATTCGGCTTACATCTGCATGACCAACAACCTCTAAATTACAGACTCTTGGTGATTATTCATTCATCATCTAAAGATTCAATATTAATTTATTATACTTTATAACCTTACAACATGCCTCTTTATAGGATTTACAGTAGGAAAAACCCTAAATAAATGGCACCCAAAAACGATTACAGATCCATGCAGATCATTGGCTACAAATCCAACAAATCTCAGGATTTTGTTGAAGTCGAATACCAAGTCATATTACCCATTGACTACCAATAGACCTTCATTCGGTCTTCAATCGGTTACCACATGCCTGCTTGTCGACCTCTTTTCGATTGACCTCTTCGACTTGTTGTTTATGCATTTACCATGTCAAACCACCTTGACCTTCAACGTCGACTTTACCCGGTTGACTAACCTCGACCTTTAACTTACTATCGATCCACCTCGACCTTTGACATCTAATGTCAATCGATCCACCTCAAATTTCACTGCAAATAATATAACTACCCAACATTCTCCCACTTGTTGTATTCTTTGTTGAAACTAGGATATTCCTTATCTTTCGTTCACAGACCCAGGGAATAAATTCCCATTGCCTCTCTCCACCAAGAGAAATTCACAACACTCACAGACTTGGTCAATGAGTCTGTTATGTTTTCCAATAGTTCTACTTTCTCCAGTAGCACCTTGTTTCTTTCCACCATGTTTCTCATGAAATGGTATTGTACATCAATGTGCTTAGTCTTTGAATGATAAGCTGGTTTCTTTTCTATAAATATTACGCTTCGATTTTCACAACTTCTTTTCATATATCTTTACTCAAACCTAATTCTTGAACACAACCTTTGCAGCCATACTGTTTCTTTGCTTCCATGAGTGGATTCCATGTATTCATCTTATGTTTTTAACAAGGCTATGACCATCGATCGCTTACTCATCTGACTGATTGCTCCATCAAACATTTTGAACACATATCCATTGGTCAACCTCCATCGATCTATATCTTTAGCCCAATCGGCGTCAACAAATCCATGTACATTTAATTCACTGCCACCTCCAGGTTTTCCTTGGTAGCATATAGCATAATCTTTTGTGCCACACAAATACATGAATACTCTCTTGACATATGTCCAGTGCTCCTTCCTAGGTGTTGACATGTATATTCTCAACAATCCCATTGCATGGGAAATGTTTGGTTGAGTGCAGACCATCAGATACATTAGACTACCAAAAACACTTGTATAGGGAACACGTTCCATGTCATCTATTTCTTCATGTGTCTTTGGAAATTGTTCATCAATTATCCTTGCTCCCACGAGAATTGGCACCTTCATCGGTTTGTAATCCTACATGTTGAAATATTTCAAAACTATTTCAATATACTTTGTCTGGTTCAACCATATATTTCTAGTTGCTCAATCTCTCTTAATATCCTTTCCCAAAATGAAGTTAGTTGCACCAATATCCTTCATGTTGAATTTGGAGGATAGTTGCATCTTCACCTCCTTTATTGTGCCCATGTTGTTTCCAATCAGCAACATGTCATCGACATACAAAGCTACATAAATGAAACACCCACCTTCTTCTTTGGAATATATGTAGTGATCAAATTTTCTTCTCACAAATCCCAAACCAAGGATGTATGTGTTGAAATTTTGGTACCACATCCTTAGTGATTGATTTAGACCATAAAGGGATCTTTTCAGTTTACACACCAAATATTTCTTTCCATTTACTACAAATCATTCAGGTTGCTTCATGTAGATTTCCTCTTCCATGTCCCCATGTAGGAATGTTGTCTTCACATCCATCTGTTCTATTTCTAGATCAAATGTTGCAGCCAGAGACATTAGTACTCTAATGGAAGTTAATTTTTCAACAGGGGAAAAAATCTCACCAAAGTCGACTCCATTGACTTGGGAATATCCTTTCACTACAAATCATTCAGGTTGCTTCATGTAGATTTCCTCTTCCATGTCCCCATGTAGGAATGTTGTCTTCACATCCATCTGTTCTATTTCTAGATCAAATGTTACAGCCAGAGACATTAGTACTCTAATGGAAGTTAATTTTTCAACAGGGGAAAAAATCTCACCAAAGTCGACTCCATTGACTTGGGAATATCCTTTCACTACCAGTCGATATTTGAATTTCTCGACTTGACCTACTACATTCATATTCTTCTTGAATACCCATTTTCTATCGACAATATTTCTTCCACTAGGAACCTTCACTAGTCCCATGTCTCATTATTGTGCAAGGTATCCATCTCTTCGACCATGTCATCCTTCCATAGTTTTCCCTCTGCTAAGTCGACTACCTCCTCGACCAATTTTGACTCAACACTCCCATTTCATGGGAAATGTCTAGTTAAGTGCAGACCATCACATACATTAGACTATCAACAACACTTGTATATGGAACACGTGCCATGTCCTCTATTTCTTCATGTGTCTTTGGACATTTTTCATCAATTAGCCTTGCTCCCATAGGAATTGGCACCTTCATCAGTTTGCAATCCTACATGTTGAAATGTTTCAAAACTATTTCAATATACTTCATCTGGCTCAACCATATATTTCTAGCTGCTCGATCTCTCTTAATCTCCAATTCCATAATGAAGTTAGTTGCACCAATATCCTTCATGTCGAACTTGGAGGATAGTTTCTTATTCACCTCCTTTATTATTCCCATGTTGTTTCCAATCAACAACATGTCATCGACATACAAAGCTACATATATAAAACACCCACCTTCTTCTTTGGAATATATGTAGTGATCAAATTTGGTTCTCAAAAATCCCAAACCAAGGATGTATGTGTTGAAATTTTGGTATGAATCCTTATAAGATAGAGTGTGCACAAATCCTTATTAATTAGAGTGTGCACTCTATCACTCTAGGGTTGAAATTATGGTACGAATCCCAAACCATGTTGCACGAATCCTTATGAAATAGAGTGTTCACTCTAGAGTCACTCATCTTGCTGACAATTATTAGGTTTCTTTCCAAACCCAGAATGTGTAGCACACCTAGAAGGGTTCTTTTCCTCCAATCCTACAGTATCAATTGAAATCTTCCTCGTCCAACAATTTTGGTTGTCGAGTCATCCCCCAAGAAAACATCACCTTCATCATATCATTCAAACTCGCAGAACCATTCTCTATGTGGTTTCATATGATAGGATGATCTTGGTTCAATCAACCAAACATATTGATTCAACTGTGTACCCATTGACGCCAGGTACACATCGCCTCCCTTATCTGGAGTCGTCTTTCTCTCAGTCAGTTTCTTCTTGTCAAATCCTGTAATGACTTCCATCACCTTCGATTTGCAGTCCTTTTTGTAATGACCAGCTTTACCACATTTCCAACATCTTCTTGTCGAATGAACTGGGTATTTAGATCTACCCTTCGACTTAGAATTTATACTGGGTAATTTGCATTTATCTCTGTCAATCATTGGACCTCTCACCACTAAAGCATATTTGGTCAATCATTCCATGTTCTTCCTTCTCATTTCCTTTGACAGTAGAGATGCAACCATGTATTCTAGCACTAATGTGGTTGTATTACTCCCTATAGCCACAACTAATCTATCCCAAGAGTTTGGAAAAGAACATAATAGGATAATCCACTTCTCCTCCTCAATGATTTTAATATCCACAAACGATAACTAGCTTAAAATGGTATTAAACACATTTAAATGCTCAGTCACCAAACTGCCATCACTCATTCTCAAAAGATACAATTTATTTCTGAGAAACAACTTATTGACTAGGGATTTCGACTGGTACAATCTTCCCAACTTGTCCCATAATTTCTTGGCCGAATATTCACCTGAGACATTCATCAGCACTGAATATGCAAGATAAAGTATAATCGTACTTCTTACTCTTCTTTTGAGTTTCTCCCATTCTTCCGTCGACATGCCTTTTGGATGAGTACTTGGACAAACCATTTTCCATTGTTCTTGATCTACAAGAATATCTTCCATTATAATCTTCCAAAGCTCAAAATTCTATCCATTGAATTTTTATATCTCTATTCTTGAACTGCTCACCATTCTTTACCACGATCTTTAACACAATTTATGAGTTAGAACTCTTACTCATGATATGATACCACATGCCAAATATTAACTTATCTTTGATACCACATGTTAGGAAATGAGACACACTTCCATGCTAAACCTAACAAAAGAGAGGAAGAAAGATTTAATTAAGAAAGTAAATAACACAACAAGCACACAGTACGCAAAGATTTTTCCTTGGAAACCCAAACTGGGAAAACCAACATTCCTTGAGTGTTTTTCTCCTTGTTTTATTATTCATTCAAAATAAAAGGTTACATGTCTAACCTTGGTCCACACCTAAGACACAATCGATACCATACCCTCTTTCTTACACAAGAAAAACCATGTAGCCAATTCGTCTTACATCTGCATGATAGACAACCTCTAAATTACAAAATCGTGGTGATTAGCCATTCATCATCTAAATATTCAAGATTAATTGATTATCCTTTATGCACTTACAAAAAATCTCTTTATAGGCTTTACAGTAGGAAAAACCCTAAAGAAATGGCACCCAAAAATGGTTACAGATCCATGCAGATCATTGGCTACAAATCCCATAAATCTCAGAATTCTATTGTAGTCAATTACAAAGTTGGATTACATGTCGACTACCTGTCATCCTTCATTTGGTCTTCAATCGATTTCCACACACCCTCCTATAGACCTCTTATTGTTTGACCTCTTCGACTTGTTTTCGATTCCTTTACCATGTCAAACCGCCTTGACCTTTGACTTCGACTTTACCCGGTCGACTAACCTCGACCTTCGACATCGATCCACCTCGAATTCATATTTACCTGGCCGAACCACCTTGACCTTCGAATTCGACTATCGATCAATCCACCTTGAATTTCACTACAAAGAATATAACTACCCAACAAGAAGTACATGTTCAATTCTACCACTAACATCAATACAAATATGGTAGATTCAATGAAGCTAAATATGACAGGTGTTGTGGTCTTGCTATGGTGTGTGTTGGTCTAGAGATGATTCCTGAGGAGGAAATACTATTGGGTGGGGTGTTGTGACTAAGAATGCCAAGCAATGTGGAACTAATCAAGGCATAACCAATAACCGTTTCTCTCACTACTAAGTGAGAATGTGGTACCTGAAATGTGCTAAAACTAGGAATACCTCCCAACACTAGGGGGAGGACTTGAAAGTATCTATAATGTTGGAGATTTAGTGGATCCCCTATGATTCCGAACTAGCAACCAAGTGTGTGGATATGGTCTATCTTAGATAAATAAATGACAAGTTCTTTTTAACTGAATATGGCCTACTTTAACCTAGAACTAACAACTTCATGTTTCTAATAAATAAATGGACAAAACCCACATGTATATAGAAAATGTAAAGAAAAATGTTGTTTAAGTAGGTCAGGGTATTATCCATGTGGGGGATGAAAAACAAAAATTCATGTGTCCTAGAGATATATCATCCCTCCTCTCAAAATAACATTGGTTCTTCCCAAAACACTCAACAATGGAGCATGAACCCACCAGAAGAGGAGCTAGTGAAGGTATGAAAAAATAGTTATAATAAGGGGTAAAGGGGGCATATCTTGAAAGAATTGGAAATATTTCCCAATAGCCACAAAAAATCTAATTTATGTGCAGTTACAGCCCACAACCACCACCTCTATAGAAAATCCTAGTTTTTGGCCACTAAGTTACATCGTTCAAGTGAAATAGGGGACTCTTAGCCTAAGAAATCAGTCACGGGTCAGGAAACGTCACAAGAATTGGGTGGATCAAGAAGGCATGCATAGAACAACTAGACCTCGACACTTTCCCATTTATGGGTATTTCCCTTATGGCATAAGAACACTTGCAATGGAGGATTTTAAGTTCCCTAAACAATCAAGCACTAAGTTTTCAAAGAATGAAAAAGAGATAATGGGAGGCTTTTTGGATACCTACCCCTGAATTCCTAACTCAGACTAAAATTTTCTTTTGTGACCTCTTGTGGAGGATTTTAGTGAGTTCTTAGGGTTTTATTTTTAATTTGAAATTGGGGTCATTGAACAACCTTGTTTTTTAAGGGTTTGAAATAGGGCATGTTGAGAACATGTAAGTCTCTTCTGATTCTCCTATATTTCTTATGGACACAGGGAGAAGAGCATACTAAGACTCAAATAAACTTGTGAACACATGTGGGTGTGTGAAAGTGTTGTGGGCAAGAAGTGAATGTGAAAAAAAAATAGTGGTTATGTTTGTAGCATGTGGACATCGTGGGATCCTTTACTTGTTAATGCAACCATGAAATTTGTACAATCCTTGCAGAATTGGGAAAATGATACCTAGGTTGTAAGAGATGTGGACATATGGGGTCATTTCAAACACTTTAAACTTCCTAAGTGTCTTGCTTGTGAAAATGAAACTATCCTATATTATATGATGATGTGGACATTTGGGGTCCTTACAATAGTTTATCTCATATATTGTAAATCCAACTATGAGGTGTTGATATGGTTGTGACCTCACCTAATTATTGATGTGATTTTCAAAGAGAACAAGCATGTAAACCAAAAGACAATATGTGCACATGTATGGTGTTCTTACTTTGTATTTTGATTTATGACCTATGTTTGTTAGATTCAAGGGAGATGAAAAATTGGCTTATGCAACCCATTATGATTCACCAAAATCACTCGATGGAGTGAGAGGTGAAGAGCATAGTAGGGTGTGAGTAAGAGGTTTTATTGGCCCCGAAAAATAAAAAAATAAACATAAAATGGTTGTTGGAATAACTCTAACTAAGAATTCAAATGCATAACTAGCCATCCATGTGGTATGCTAATCGAAATGATGGCTCATTTTATCCTCCCTAATTAAACTAGATGAGTTAATTAACCTTGCAAGAATGAACTTGAAAGAACATGTCTCCATCTTACAAAGTGAAATAAATTAAAAACTAAACCCCAACAAGGGAAGGGGGATGAGTGCCACCCTTAACCTAGGAGAAAATTATATCAGCACGTGTTTTATGAACAATTTGTGCATTGAGAAGTGCTAACAACATGGAACCTGAAAGGAGTTACAATGCTAATGGCCCACCTCAATGTGACTATTTCTGCAAAAGTTTTGTAGAACCTACAAAACGATGTAAAATAGAGAATTTGGTGATTTCCGAAGCATTGAGGGCCTAAATTCCCAAAGTGGATGTCCAAGAAAATCAGTTGGATGACCTACAAAACTAGATAGGTGAGAAAGAAGGTTCTAGCTACCTACAATGGGAGCATTTGAGGTTATAACCGTATTGGAGTCATCATTTGTTTTGGTCTGAATAGACCACAGGTGTGAGGAAATGACAACCCAAATGCCACCATAGGCAGTTAAAATAGGTTAGTTAATAGATGTGCATGCAGAGTAAACAAGTGTAAAACAAGGAGAATCACATGTAAACAAATGCATTAATAGTAAGATGCAAATATAAATTGAAAACACAGGAAATTGTTACCAATAGACACAGTCTTTGAATTGATAACACTCCATATGTGTAGAGAATACAAATAATCTTCTTGTATCCTCCTTGGGAAGGTCCTTTTCATTTCCAGCAATAAAATCCCCTTCTCTCTCTAGTATAGATGATGGCATGAAACAATGAACTGAATCATTAGATGGAAAGACATTCAATACACCTAATATATCAAGCTATGTAGTAAATGGAATTGAGGGAAGTCATGGATTCTCTGGATCTCAATTTTGCAGCATAAGCTTACATTGTTGTGTCTTTATGAATGTGTAACCTAGAATTGATTAAATATCTCCTTATCAGGCTTTAGTCTAACTTTCTTTGAGTGTGAATTGGGATAATACAACTGGTTGAGTAACCCTTAAATTAGGTTTTATCAAATTGTAGAGTCAAATTTATGACTGGTGTGATGCGGTTGTAGGTGGCACCATGAATACGGGCAAACTGATCGAGGAATTGTGTCATCAGGCAGATAGCATGAATCTTTCTTTGACCAACCACATTGATGCACTATTAGTATGAGTATTTTCTTGTAAATTCATGTTTATTACGCTAATGTCATAAGTTGTCTTTTGATAGGTTTTGTTGAGTCATTGTAGCTTTCTTTCCTTAATTTCTTGATTTTTTTGAGTGAGATTTATTAACACTTGTGAGTATTCATTTTTGGTGTATTGAATTGACGACTTCTTTGGTGATCGCTTGTATTGCTTGGTGAGAATTTTTGAGGTGATAACATTGAGTTCTCTATAATTTGGACACATATTCCATGAATATTCATTTTTGTAAATCACCACTACCAATGATGAGAAACCACTTTGACTAGCTCAAATGATGCCAACCTCTAGTATTTCTTGATTTGTACAATAAATTTACTCTTTTGGGCATAGGTATATATATAAGATTAGATGTTAGGAGGAAGGATTCCCAATATGATTTGAATAATTCTATCATGTTGTCAATAAGGAGGAAGAAATTTGGGCATCTCGACAAATACATTGGAATAATTGTCGATAACTCTTTGGTGATCAAAGGGAAAAAATGGATTAGATGTTTGAACATATATTAATAACATTTGTAAAATTAATCTTGAGTTATTTTTTTAATAGTTTTGTCATGTAGTTGGATCTTATCACTCTATATGGTTTCCCTTGCATGCCTTCGAGTTCAATTTCCTTTCCTTACAAGAAAAATCCCATGAAAAAATCCTAAAAATTCATAGCCACTATTCCAAGAATTATTTACCACGAAATCCATAAGACCACATCAACACCACCCATTTGGATTGGAATCATTGGCATGTCCAAGAAATAATCCCCCATAGTGAGATTAATACAATGGAACTTCCTTAGACAATTTATGGTACCTCGATCTGCAATCATTACTTGAAACTTTGGTGCTAGATATATAAAGCAATTGAAAAGTTTGGCTAAATTGTTGTTAATGAAATTATGGGTACTACCACAATTAATCAACAATGTTATATTTTTTTTCTTGATATATCCTTCCATCTTAAGATTTTGGGGAGTGTTTATGTGTTGGATCATGTTGTCATTGATGCCAATGGTTTGATTGATTGATGTCAAGTGATTGATTGATTGATGATTGATGTAATGTAATATGTATTGTACTTGATGAGAATGCATAGATGAAGATGGATCAATGAGTTGTCATTGATATGATGAAAATGGATCAATGAGTTGTCATTGATACATGATGAACATGGATCGATGTGGTTTCATTGGTATATGATGCATTGTTGGAAAAATGTATAGATGACTCATTATTGTCTTATCATGATTGATAAGGTGCACA
>ML783879.1:17135-31899 GCA_009831015.1 Picea engelmannii | reverse complement strand
AGACAAGCAGTTGATGAGTTGGCACATACATGAGGTGTATAGTTGATGATGTTGGTACATATTGATGAGTCATTTTTTATGAGTAGTTGACACATGATTTTTATATACTTGGTACATGGTTGGATGCACTTGTTTATGGTACAATTTGATTACAAGTTGTTTGGCACAGGTTGATGCATGGTTGATGCACTTCTTTATGGTACAGATTGATATCTGTCGAGGATTGTTTCCTAATCTCAGTTAGTGTTGAGGGTGTAAGTTGAGTCTTTCATTATAGAGCTGGTGCTCTTGTAGAGTTGTACTCTATTCAGTTGTTGCTGAAAAACCCCAAGGATTGTAGTCCGTAATAAAAAGAAAATTGTGCATACATCTTGTGTTCTTTGTGTTCCTTGTGGTGATGACTTGTTGATGATATATTGTTGATATATGTTTTTGATATGTGTTTACATTTAACTGGTTATAAATGAAAACAATGGGTAATGAGTTAATGGTGATTATTAACTAAGGAGTTTTTGGAAAAAGAGCCCTACATTGTTCACCCCCCCCCCCTCTCAGTGTAGTCGGTGTGTCCAACATTATGTTGTCTAAAGCATGACAATATATGATTGAATTAGTCACTTGTGGTTTTGTACCTTGAGAAGGTTTCAGATCTTGTTCCACTTCCTCTTCACAATCTACATAGAATAATTTATTCCCACCACACTTATGCCCTTATTGTACTTGTTGTAATAATTGAAACATGTTCCATTTTCTCTTCTTTCATCAAATTGTTGAGGTGTCAACCTTATCATTTTATGGAGGTTAGGAGCAGGAACATTGTGCTCACTATGGTTGTTTATGGAACTCTTCTAGTAGTGATACTTTTTACTTCAAGTCTATTTGCCTCACTAAAATCCTTGTCCAAGTATTGAGGGTCAAATAGGTGCACATTATCTTGAATTATATATTTTAAACTAACCATAAAGAGATCCAAAAAATTATCCTCTAGAAGTTACTTCACTCTAAGAGTTAACATTTGAAACTATTGAATATGCTTTGTGCCTAGACCACTTTGCCTAATATTTGTAAATTCAATAAAGAATGTGTTTCTAATGCTATATCCATAATGTTCTATCATTTGTTTTTTAAAAATTAACCAAGAGACAATAAATCCCTTTTGCAATTACAAATCAATCAATGCCATACAAATTGATAAATTTCTAGGTATAAGGATGCAAAAATTAACTTTTGTAGAGTTGGCACTCGGTGTAGATCAAAGAATTGCTCCATTTGAAATATCCATGTAATGGGATGATTAACATCAAACTTCCTCTTGTATATTTTGGGAATGAAGTAGCTTCTTGGTCCCAAGTTGAAACCGTGATTTTATGGATCTTAGTGTGATAAATGATTAGGTGTTTGGGACTCAATCCTCTTTCTTTCCATATGTGTTAGTTTTTTCTCCGTATGTGAATAGAACTCGATCAGCTTGTTCTCTTTATACTCTTGTTCAAGAGTATAATATGTGATAAAGATGTTTTATAACTCCTTCACAAGGTCCTCCTTCATGTATTTGATATCCTCCTCTATGTTATAATGTGTCTTTGAGATCCTATTTACTCGCCATCTTGTTTTGAGATCATCAATATTTTTCTTGATCTCATTAAGAGTCCATTGGTTAGTATCTTTAAAATTTTGGAATGTTGTTCTACTTACCATATTTGGGAGGTCAGCCTTATTTTAAATGGAAGTATCCATGATTTCCATTCTCTCTTCCATCTTGGACATGCAAAATTCCACTTTATCACTATATTATTATATCATAGATGAGTCTTTAAAATCCTTTGTAGGAGTCACATTTTTCTTACCATGTTTAGACATGATGGGAAAATGTTTTGCAGGGTCTTATTGGAAAGGGATTGTCAAGAACCATACCTATTTATATAGAATTGGTTTACCAATAGTGTTACTTGATTGATATTTCATGAAAATGAATAAGGAGGATGGACCATACCCTTAGTTGCACTTCATATTCCTAGGTACACAAGACTGATCTCCTTGAGTGTTGTGCTCTATGTACTATAACAACAAATGGTCAAAAGGTGATCTAGGTATGGTGTTAGGTATATATGTGTGGATTTTAACATAATCTAGGGTATGTAGAAGATCAAACCTATAATTAGATTATGTATAATAAGATAATACTCACCAGGTAGCAACAAAGGTGTACAATGGCATCCTATGATGACCCCACCTATATTATTTACATGTATCATTCCCAATCAAACTTTTACCCATTGAAAAACATGTATATATGTTTATAGATTCTAGTACACATCTCTAGCCTAAATAATATGGTAGATGAAAAATAGAGAATTTATTTTTCTAAAATTGTGCTTTCCTCAAAACCCTTGTATAGCCCTGATTTGGGATTTTCTCTACTAGTGGACCTTGCACTTGATGTAGCTATGATTTTGGTGCACCTGTGAGTCTAAAATTTGATACTATAATAACATGATATGTTTTATTTAAACTCTCACTTGTCTCATTCAATTTCAAGTCTTCAAGAGGAAGCTAAGTCCAAGCTACCAAAACCTATTGTTTTTGGTCTTTAGGTGAGTGAACTTGTACAAACTACCACTTTTTCCATCTATCCATAACAAGTCTGAAATATGGGTCTGAAATACCTTATTTTATATTCTATTAAATACCGCAAGAGGCACTCAATTTGGAATCCATAATCTTCATATATGACTATTTTACTAAAATGACATATTTAAGCCTAGTTTGAGGACTATACAAAAACCTAACTTGTACATCCTATAACTCCAAAAAAACAACGAACTAGATTCTAAATTTTTTACCCAATGTGTTTCACTCTTTTATTTGTCAACCCTGAAATTTCCATAATTCCAATAATATTAAAAAAAAATAAAAAGAAAATGGTAAGTTGACACACTCGAAGGAGCCAAACCAAGGATTGTCTTCTTTGATATCAAATGTTATGGACCAAATAGCCAAATTATCATACAAATACCTAATTTGGAATCGACACGCCTAAATAAAGTGAAAGAGTGAATTAATCAGAATCCCCTAGGATCTTATAGAGGGAAACATCCTCTTACAATACATCATATGCATAAGATAAAATGATCATTCAAAAGATTATCCTTGATGTATATATTAGAGATATAGAGGTCTAGAAATAAATAATAATATGACATATATAATTAATGTAATGATAATGAATCAAGTTTACGGTGAGGGACTTAGAAAGGATACATGCATCATGCTCTAGATGTTCCTCCCATGTTTTGATATAGATGAGGATATCCTCTAGATAAAAAATGACAAAGGCATTACTGAAGAGATTGAGAATGTCATTCATCAAGTGCATGAATGTTTTTGGTGCAATTGTTAGGATGAATGGAATGGATAACAATTTATAGATACCTACATTGGTTTTGAATTCCATTTTCTAGTAACAATTATATTGATAGGTACTTGATGGTAGACATATATGATTTTGGTCTTGGTGAAGTAATTTTCACACGACAGGTAGTCCAAAAGATTTTCCGTACATAGTATTAGATAATGATTCGTGATAGTGAGATCGTTGAGGGTAAAATAGTCAATGCAAAGGTGCAACAAAACATCCTTCTTGAATACAAGGATGATGGGGCTTACACAAGGAGATACACTAGTCTTCAAATTTCCCTATTTAATGACTTCATAAATTTGGCACTAGATCTTTTCATTCTCCCATATTGGTTTGCGACAAAGAAAGTTGTTTTGAAGTGGAGAACATATCATAATATTGATATAATGATTGAATTACAAGTACATTGAGATTCCTTTGGGATTCTGGGATATGTAATCATATTTTTTTATTAGTTCATCAAGTTATTATTTCAATGTATAAGGTTGAATCATGTGTGCTATGAAAGAGTGATTTTACATAGGGACATGCATTGAATTCACTATCCAAACCATGAGGAGAATAAACATTTGAGTGTGCAATATAAGCTTCATAAATTTCCTCACAAACACCAAAGTGATGATTTTCTTTAGAGATCCAAAATGTGGTAGATTCACCTATTGACCTTAAGGAACCAATAAATATATATATATATATATATATATATATATATATATATATATATAACATGTCATAGATGTTGAAAATTGTGATATCATAATTAATTTGGATCTTCATACAAGTGATAACATACTCAAAAGTACAAGTACATTGGAACTTATCTTGAGCTCATTACCTTGTTGAAGCAAATCAAGAGAATGTGGATGATGATGCTCCATAGTGAGTAGGTGAAGGCACTTCACAACATCTTACATGATGGAATTATTTTCACTCCCTTTATTGATAATGACATGAAGAGGTTGTCCTTTGATATAGAAATTGTATGAAATAACCACTCTTGTTCTTTTGTAACATCAATTGATGTATCATTTGGTCTCATAGTGGCATTCAAAATGTTAGGTATTCTAGGTATGATTAAAATATCCTAGATTTTATTAGGTGTAGGCTACACTACCTATAATGTTAATTATTTTAGTGCGTGATATTGACATTCACTTGAATGTTGACATCATAATTCCCACAACATGTTTTAGTTTGCATGTTCTTATATTTTTCTTTCTTTATTACAATCTCTTTAAGTTATTGGGGTGCAAGGGGATGTTTCTTCTGTTGGAATTGAACTTTTCACAATCAGTGTGCTTGAGGTGGAGGAGTATTATGTGCATTTTATATAGGCTTGGTCTTACGTGTAAGTCCATATTGATTGGATTTCATCTACTTTGACTTGGTTATGAATTTTGGCTCGATGTTGGAGGTTTCTAAATATGTTTGACCTAGTATTAAAAAGTTGAGAAACTCCAATTCAACATGAATGTTATGTGGAATACCATTGATATACTTTAGGACCCTTTTATACATTGTGTCACGTACATCCAACTTAATCCTTCAGAGAGTAAAATCATTGGTATATTCTTGAACAATATGATTTTTTTGTTGGTGCAATAATTTCCATCTGATCTATTAACCATCATAGTGCTTGAGGATATAACTCCTCATGCAAAACCTCTACAAGCTTGGATCAAGTAGATATGGATTTACCATCCTCAATACAATGTTTGTTGAGTGTCTCCCACAATTAAAGTTAACTAAAGAGGACATATTCAAAATTGCAAAGTTGACATTTTCTTCATTTGTGAAGGTTAAGTCCTTCCCCTCTCTCTATTGTTGCTAACTAGGGTTCTCTACAAGCCTCTGCAACCATTGAAACATGCTTATGGTAAAATTTACCTAAATATGTCATACAGATCATTAAATATATTTTGATCCTTAAATTGTTGAAACATGCATCTAGTCAAGGGAACATTATATTTATATAAAATATTGATTTGTTCATCAAACTAGACCTAACTATCCTTCTTTGTAAGTCACTCCATCATACTATTGTGATTCCCCACATTTCATGGTGGTGTCCCAACAATGAAACCATTTATTGGATCAAATAAGTATAATAGGGCCCATGTGGGTGTCCAAGAAAATGGTTCTAGTCCAGTACTGACATATCAATCCTTGATATTAAGGAAGGTCTCACCCGAGCTGCATTGTCAAGACTTAAAATGATGGGAGAAGGTTATCATGTGACATGCACAACCATAAATAATCTCATATTCAATAGATATAACATCAAATGCAATTGTTAGCCATTAGATACACCATTGTATTATGCATTAGGATATATCAAAGATGTGACCATTCATAACAACATATAATTAGATACTATAATATAATACTATAAAACTAGGAAGAATAGATCTTCATAATACACCATTAACACCATAAATATTATTTGACATGGGGGGTTAATTCCATTAATTTCCAACACCAACGCATACACAATTATAGTGTTCATCAAGCTTCGGACATCCAACTCTCTATCAAATACTACCTAGCTCCTAGATATCAAAACTACTCATTAATTGATTAACCTTTACCATGACATGACCTATACATTTATACATGTCTCTTAATTTGGTGGGAGGATCCTATTCAAAAATAGGGATCATTATCACACAATTTGTGGCTTTCATGTCTTCTCATTGTTCCAAGTAGATTATTGTAGTCTTATGTTGTCTATATTCTCAAACTAGGGATAAAATCCCCTAGAAACTCTTTTCTATCTCTATACCTTATTTTATAACCATTTCTAATTCCAACTTTCCCTATGGTTCTTAAAATAGGTGGATCAAAATTGAATTGTTTTATTCTTACCTTATTCCATCGTATCCATCATCAAAATGAATATTCTAACAATCAACTTTAGTGTAGCCTCAAGTTTCAAGGGTTGGCTCTAAAAAAGTTTCTTCTACCATCCATGATCAAGAGAAAAAATGTCAACAAATGGATTAGATCCACCAAAATTCATGAAAACTTAACCTCATAATGGGTATTTTTATTTACTTATGTCATATGGATTAAAGTCTATCCTCTAATATTGCATGTAGGCTAACAATGTTACAATTTTCTAAGTTCCATATTGTAGGACATAGCATGCAACAACTTCTAAATTAAATAGTAAACACAAATATTGAGAACCAAGACCCCAATACAAGTTCATTGAGAGGACTTTAATCTTCCAGTTTAAAATGCACCATTTTTTCAAAGAATCTTCATTAGAATATTTCATAGAAAACACAAGGACACCCCCCTCTATTATAGGCTTCTTTTACCCTATGCATATTCTACATTTCCATTTAAGAAAAATTCAAAAGTTATCAATATCAAGATCTAAGCCAAACCTCATGATTTTGCATTGAAGCACGTGTTGGATTTCCACTTTCATCCACGTTAATAATTTGATCACAAAATTTAGGCACAATAGTTGATAAATTTTCTTGTGATCTTTCAATTATTGCTCCAATCAAACCTATGTATCCATTCTTGATGGTTGATCTATAACCCAAGCATACATGCATTGTTAGATATGCAAATTATAGAGACATGATTACGTGCAGGAAATAGAGATGCTTGAAATAGTAACAACAAAGGTAAAAAGAGTTGGGGCAACATGAACAAGTAACCATGGATCCATAATTATAACAATTGATTTCTTGCATTCTTAATTAATGATTAATTATTTGATCAATAAGTAACGAGATGAAATCCTATAACAGACTTTGATCCTTTGATTTACATTTTTTTTATTATACTTTACTTTGTCATCAAAGAGTAGGTTCTCTTTGTACTTCCCATGATCAAATACCATATATAACGATCTTAATGACTTGGACAAGAAGTAATTTGACCAAGTTTTTTTCTCCTTAAGAACAACCTCATAATCATGAGCATGATCATTCTCATTAAATAGCTCAATATTATGCTCACCATTGAGATCAAGTGGACTAAAAATATCACCATCAAGATCAAGTAGACTAAAAATCTCACCATCAATATCAATATCAAGTGGACTAAAAATCATGACCAATACTAGTATTAGCATGCTCTACAAAAGTACCTCGCATAAATATTATTACAATATAATTGTTCCATGGAAATCAAATGTTAACACACATGGTTGTAATTGTTAAAGAATATTTCACATTAGTGAAAATATTTGATAAATAATACTACATCCAATAGCCACACATGCATCATCCAGTGACTAGAAAATCAAATGCAAGGAGGCATTTATAAAGTAGAAAACCCTACATATGAGTGTGCTTGTGATAAAGGTGTTAAATCCAGGTAACAACTAGTTGTTTTCACTAACATATGCACGACATATCCTTGGAAGGATTAGGTGTTGTGTCAATGAAATGTGGACGACTAATAGATTACAATTGTAAGGTCTATGAAAGGGACTATTTTGTACATGATTTAGAATAGCCATGCCTCCATTAACATTATCGAGGCATTATTTGATGGTCAAAATTTTGAGTTTAAGATCTACCATTAGAGATTTATTATATTATCTCTTAGAGAGATTCAATGTTTGGAAGAGGTACATGATCAAATTCCTAGCAAGTGCATTTATATTTTTTAAATATCCATGGGAGGATAATCTTGTGGTGGAGGCATGGAGCCAATAGATATGAACTTCTCTTTATTTCCTCACAAGGAGAGCTTGAGTGATAGGTTATGTTTTGAGATAGGTGTTGAATGATAGTTGGTATCCATAGGATAACACAACACTTCAAAGAGGAAAGGAAATAGTACCCAAGTATGGTGATTCTTCCTTAATTAATGATGAAGTGATACAATTTAATGGTAAATTATGGGTTCCAGGGGGATGCATTTGAGAGATGATATTGAATGTGGCCTACGTGTTATTTACACGATGCACCATGAGGTAAAGAAAATGTACATTGATATGAAATTGTGTCTTATGATGTGTTATGAGGAAAGATGTAGTACAAATCATTGTGAAATTTCTAGAGTTCCAATGATTCAATGTTTTTTTTAAATGAGAATTGGTAAATTATATCATTAAAAATGGTTGCAATAGAGTTGACAATATATTATACAAAGTTTGTTAATGTTTTTTTGAAAAAATTATCTAAATGTATCTATTACTGTAAATTCTAAAAATATATATATAATATACTGATTGATTTTAAAAACATATGTTAAAGAAAGGTATGGAAATTTGCTACTTCATCCAGTCCCATGTTGTTGCATGTCAGTTCCTATTTTGCAATTAACATGGCTTATATTATCTGAATTACCATGTCATCATCCTTATTTTCCCCTTGCTCTAAAATCCTTTGATTGGATTTCATTGAGTGTACATCTTTGTTCTTTCTTTCTACCATATTTTTGAGGAAATTGCACTTAGTTTTGAGGATGGCTAGTTGTTGTTTGACTTGCAAAAGGGTGTTCATGATTTCTTCTATTTTCTCCATACATTGTTACTCATATTCATTGGATTTGGTAATGCAAGAAAGGATGGGGGTTATATTTCCTTGTACTATATTCATGGGACCTTAATATTCTTCTTAACTCAAGTAAATCATGATGATCCATATTCTGCAGGAAAGTTAAAGAAAATGGGTAACAAACCTCCAATCTTAAAATTGAAGGAGAAATACCAATATTTTTGAAGTGCTTGAAGGAAATATCTCTACCAATAGACACTTAGACCTATGAAATGAGAACTACTGTACAATAAGAGTATTTCAGCACCACTTCCTTGAGTCTCGAGAAGAATAACTCTATCCCAAAAGACAATATTGAACAACAAAAGAAAAATCCCAGAGTAATTAGGGATCCTACAATGAGCAAAGATGGAGCCAAAAATAGGTTTGAGAACCAAGAATAAGATTGAAAGAAGGCCAAGTGAGGCAATGAATACAAATTCAGAATGCAAGAACCAATGATTTAATCCCAAGACTATGAAACTTAGAAATTCAAGATTAAACTTAGGCCCACCACATATAGAGAAGATAGGGCCACTAACATTTAAAACCAAGATCTAAAGAGAATCAGTTGTATAAGGAACAACGAAGAGAATATTAAAATGAATACCAACTTAAAAATAAGCAAGCAGAAGAGGTCGACGTTCTCCCACCTCGTTGAAATCCATCTGCTCATTATCCCACCTACCTCGGGAAGGAATAAATACATGGCTTCAATACATCCCTTCCCTATAGCCTGAAACGTGTGCGAGCGGATGTTGGATCTCTTCGTGTTTATTGTTCAACCTTGGAAGATGAGCCTACATGTGAGGGACACATGGTGATTTATGGACAAGGTACTTGTCATTAAATTTGAGGTTAATGGATGACTTGGATAGATTGGATCATATTTACCTATAACATCCCCATTTTTATGCAGGAACATCACTCCACCTCAAAAAACATGCCATCGCATCAATGAGTCAGTGCATCAGCACACCAGGAGGAACGAGTTTCAAGGAAAGAGAGGCGTCAAACCTCTCATTTTGAACCCCAATTTAAAATTTTAATGGAATTAAATGTTGTAAGGCTTAGGGAAATCCGAGCCATGTGCCTTTGTACAGGTTGCATGTGAAGTCACCTTTAATGGATGACAAGAAGATAGGATTAGTTCTGATTCAGACTAGATGTCCATTGATTGTAATTGAATGCAATTCAATGAGAGTAGGTAGTTGGAGGGAAGGCTCGAGGAGCCCCTCTTTTGTAAAAATCTCTTGTATCAAAATTCATTAGAATTAGTAAGTTGTTGATGAGCGAGTAGAGAGAGCTCAAGAGTGGAGAGGAGAAGAGATGAGACTCAATTGTAGTCCAACCTTGTAAACATTGTACATAGTGTAATTAACATTTAGAAATAATAAAAAAGCAATTTTTCCTGCATATGAGGTTTGTGTGTTTTTATGTGTAATGAATGTTTACTTTCTGAATGTTTTTTGTGTATATGTGTGGATGTTGTTAGATGCATATGTGTTCCCTTTTGCAGCAATTAGATATATTTCCCTATCTATAGTTTTATGAGTAGTTATGGGCTCTTAGGCTTGTGAAAGGAGTGCACACTTGATTAGTTGAAAAATCTATGAAGCCAACACAAGGAGTGCATTTTGAACTATGTTTCGAGTTCAAGGAAGATCGTGCCAGGTAGGAACACTAGAACAATTCGTAAATCTCAGAAGGAGTGGTGAAAGGAGTGCACAAAAGAGTTGTTAAACACTCTAAGAGTGAGCACGAGTGTGCCTACACTCATAGCAGTATAAAATATTATAATGAAGACTATGCAAGTGAAAGAACACCAAAGTTACTGAACACTCTGAGAAAGCTCTAGAAGGAGTTCATTGAGCGAGCGCAAGGAGTGCGCAAGAACTTAATTTTGAGTTATGTGAGAATATTTCCAAGTGGGCACGCTAGAGTTACTGAACACTCTCGAGAAGGAAGCTCTGCAAGGAGTGCATTGAGCAAGCGCAAGGAGTGCACAGGTGAGTCTTCAAAGACAAGACTCAAGGTAAATCCAGTGCAAGGAGTGCACTAAGGACCGTTAGAAAATTTCACAAGCTCGGGAGAACGAGTGTAGAGTGCAAGGAGGGCACAAGATTTCATTTGAAGAAAAAAAGGGACCGAACCCTTTGAAGTCCATGCAATCTCAAGCTCAAAGGAGGAATAGAGAAAGAGTGCACAAGGCCTATGAAAGGAGTGCAAAACGGAAAAACATTCTAAGTCCCAGAGTGAAGAATAAGCGCAAGGCGTTCGTAAGTGAAATTTCTTCAAGTTTGAATCTCAGAAGGTGCAGCACAAGCTAAGGCCAAGCAGAAAAACTTGTAGGAGAAAGGTTCAAAGGATAAGCCTTTGAAATTATTAAGTTTGAAAATCCTTCGTCGAGAGGAAAGCATAGCAACAGCGGAGTAGAAGCTACAATAACCGTCAGATGGTTTGTTAAGTTCAATCTAGGTCATTATATCAGAGCCCAAGCAGAAGGAGGAGTGCACACAGAGGAAAATAGATCCCAACCGTTGGATCTAGGCGCGATGATCGATAGTCGTCCGATCCAAGTAAGTTTCATGGGTTTTAACCCTCTTCACCCTTTGAACTTTGTAATTTTGGAGGTTTTCAAATTTGTGTTTTGGAGGAGACAGGATTCTTGAAATCTCGGGATCCGTAGAAAATCAGGACTGTCCATCTAGAAGGACATGTGTCAAAGGATCATTGAGTCTGGAGGACTGGCAATCTGGAAGATCAAAAGTGTGGAGCATTCAATCCACTCAAATCTCTGAAGGGAAAAGTGAATCTCGACTGCTCATCGGAGAGGACCACGTGTCAACATTTCCCTTAGTCTGGAGGCATAGTACTCCGGAGGGTTTGCAAAAGTGGAGCATTAGGTAGAGAAGTTGTAAAAGCCTGAAGCAGATCCTCCATGTTGAAGTAGGAGGACAGGTGTCACCAGATCCAACACTCCGAAGGAGAGGCACTCTAGAGGAAAGTTGGACAAAAGCAGTTGGGGTCGAGAACGCCCAAAGGCCAGAGTTAATCTAATCCATCCATCACAGTGGAAATGTGGCATCAAATCATGAAGTATGGAGATGTGAAGCTCCAAAAGAACTTGGGCAAGAGGAGATTGATCTCTCTAGAGTCCCAAATTCTAGAGTTGATTTAGATCGTTGATCAGAGGAAGGACACACAACAGCAGATCCAAAGATCTGGAGGTCCGGTACTCCAGAGGAAACAGAGTGCAGCATTGTGAATCCTCACGAAGGTTCGAAGGCCAGAGTCAATCCCAAATGTTTGTTGGGGAAGGACTTGTGGCGAAAGATTCCACAGTTTGGGGACGTGGCACTTTGACAAATTTGAGTCATTTTAAAGACAGGAACAAAAGTGCTGAAGTCCCAGAAGTATCATGGTTGTCGAACAGGAAGGGGACACGTGGAGGAAGGATAAATTTTTCGGCGTTTTGGCGTCCGGAGATATGAAGGGTTGGGTCATTTGGATGACCAAAAGAAATATTCGAAGCCCAAAGAGAATAAATATGGATCGTTCATCCTGCAGAGCTTGAGGACCGTCTATTTAACACTTGGGTGAATTCGGCAATTCGGGAAATTTGTGAAAAAAAGGTTGTGGAGAAATCATTCAAGCCAAAAGTGTGAAAGAGGCGTGGAGTCGTCAATCAGGTGGTGGATTAGGATTCGTTCGATCTGTCTTTTTTGGTGATTGGCACTTTGTGAGTGCTATGTGTATTGGACATGGTTAGAAAATCGTCGAAGTTGAATCCCCATGGAGATTCTGAGTCGTCGATCTCAGTGCCTTTTGAGGACTATTCATGTTGTTGCCCATTGTTTCAGCAGTTCACAAAATTTGTGTATTCGAGGAGTTAAATGAAATTCATAGTTCAAATTCAAATGAAAGTCATTTCATATATATGTTAAGTAATATATAGTGGCACGCTGGTTGGCATCTCCTTTCCAAGTCATTTCCCTACCTAGAGGTTGTGGGGTCGACTCCTGCTAATGACAAAATTTTAACCCAAAGAATGAGTGACACGTGGCGCCCATGGATTGGGCCACGTGTCCTCACACCATTAGCCACCATAGGACATGTGTCAAACAATCATTCGACCACACCTGCCAATCAGTATCTGCCACGTCACCATCTGACACATCATCGTACGATCATATGGCCCTGCCACGTCACTGTATGGACTGTACAGTCATCGTCCTTTTTTTGCCTGTTTGACTTTATGAACAGATCACAATGTCTCTTTCTCTCGACATTTGTTTGAGACGAAACGAGTTGCGTTGGGTTCACAAGGACAAGGCCTACGCTCTCGTCCAGTTTGAAGCAATTCTGAGCACTTTGAATTTTTGAGCAAAATTTGATCCCCTAATCACACCTCCCCATTGGGAAGATTTTGGACCTCCAAAAGACTATTTTCAGTCTATGTGAATATGAGGGTAAAGTTCCCTCACCCTTCCAACCTCAATCCACTTGTCTTTGCTTGGATTTTTCCCTTTAAGACCAACTCGAAGATACTCCACATTTCCTCGTTTCGAAGTTTGCATTCTCCTGTCAAGGATGGTGTCTTCCTGCAGTTCTGTTAGATACTATGGAGAAAAATCATCTATGGAAGGAATCTTAACATGCTCTCCTTGATCATCAATCAATGGAGGCTCATACAACTTCAAATTCTCAACATTAACAACTGCATACATCTGCATATAAGGAGGTAAATCTAAACGAAAAGCATTGTTACCAATCTTGTCGATAATCTTGAAAGGACCATATCGGATTGGTTTCAACTTTTTACCTTCTCCTTTAAGACTCTCCTTGTTGATGTAAAGCCAAACTTCATCTCCAACTTGGAAACTGTGATCAACAAGATGCCTGTCATGTCTCGTCTTGTACTTGGCCTGACTCTTTTCCAACTGCTCTTGCACCACCTGATGTATTGACTGAATTTGTTCAATGAACTTCTCTGCCCTATCAATCTCATATTGACCATCAACAGCAATATCTTTCCCAAAGATAAAATCTAAAGGCGACTTGGTCAAATAGCCAAAACATGCTTCAAATGGCGACGTTTGCGTCGAAGAGTGCTTAGCTCGATTGTACGCATGCTGAATATAGTGTAAATGTTCATCCCAAATTTTAGGATGCTTGCTGCAATAAGCACGAAGAAGATGCACCACTGTACGATTTACCACCTCTGTCTGACCATCTGTCTGCGGATGAAAAGTTGTGCTCTTTTTAAGTTTAGTGTCCATGAGTGCCCATAAAATCGACCAAAAACTTCCAACAAATCGAGAATCCCGATCAGAAATAATGGACTTAGACAATCCAAAATGCACCCAAACATTTTGAAAGAACAACTGTGTCGTTTGTTCTGTTGTTACCTGCTTAGTACAAGGCATCAAAATACACATCTTGCTAAAATGATCAACCACAACATAAAGATAATCATGACCACGTCTCAACATAGGTAAACCACCTACAAAATCCATGGAAGTACTTTCCCAAGGTCGAGAAGGAACTGGAAGTGGAGTGTACAAACCCAACTTTGGATTGCTAGGTTTACTTGTAGCACACAACAAACATCCTCGAACATATCATGAAACACTTTCATTCATTTTAGGCCAGTAGCAGTATCTTTGCAAATTAGCCACTATCTTGCCTACAAAAAAATGACCAGCAATAAGAGAAGAATGTGCTTCCCTTATAATGTTGATTCTTTCCCCCTGTGGAATACACAACTTGCCAAGATGATACAAGAGATTATTATGCACATGATAATCCAATTCTTCAACATGGTTAGAGTGGCACA
>ML783879.1:0-17085 GCA_009831015.1 Picea engelmannii | reverse complement strand
TAGAGTGGCACAAAGTTTCATACACTTATTTAAAGTCAGTATCCAAAGCATATTGCTCCACATAAATTTCATGCATTATAGGACTCTGCTTAAGGATAACTGAAGCACTAATAATAGGCCTTGAAAGCATATCAGCAACTTTGTTAAAAATGCCCTTCTTATACCTTGTAACCAAATGAAATTGTTGAAGAAAACCCATCCATTTGAAGTGCCTAGCTTGTTGTAGCTTTGTCTATGATTGTAAGTATTGCAAAGGTTGATGATCAGTGTGAATAATGGTTTCTTTTCCCAACAAATAATGCTTCCATTTTTTAACACTTTGAACCAATGCATACAATTTCTTATCATAAGTAGGATAATTAATCATGGCACCATTAAACGTCTCAGAATGAAAACAAATTGGCTTACCATACTGAAGCAAAACTGCTCCCATTGCATAATTACTTGCATCTGTTTGGATTTCAAAAGGTTGTCTTAAATTTGGAAGTGCAAGAACCGACGCTGAATTGATATTTTCTTTCAAAGTATCAAAATCCTACTATTGCTTGCCTCCCCATTGGAAAACTTGCTTGACACTTGTCACAACATGTAATGGAGCTGCAATGGATGAAAATTTAGCAATAAACTTCTTCCAATATTGGGCGGCTCCCAAAAAACTTCTTACCTTGGTAACCCATGGCTTTGATCTTCGTTTCATCACCCGAATCCGAACCTAAGTCCTGTTGAACAGTCGCAACAGTCTTTGACTTCCCCTTGTTGTTATTGCCAAAATTTTTGGGTCTTCTTTCAGGATGAAGCTTCCAACAATGGTCTTCATCATGGCCATCTTTTGAACAATGTTTACATGTGAACTTTTCTCCCTCTTTCTTCACAGCAGCATTCTTCCTGCCATTGCCCTTGAACTTCTTCTTTCCCTTGTCTCCATGGTTGAATGTCTTCTTGTTACCCTCATGAGTATCGTTCCTTCCCCTTGCTTCCAAATGAGTAGCCTATACACAAACTTCATCTAGATTTGAAGGATTAAACATGAGTATAGTATGTCTCAAATAACTATGTAAAGCACCAATATATTTTAGCAATGTTCCCTGAGAAGACAAATCAACTCCCAAAACCAAAGCTCTTCTCCTAAATTCCTGAGTAAAGATTTGCACATTCTGTCCTTTAGCTTGTCTAAAATTCTGTCATTCCATAGTTTCCTTTTGTTTATATGCCAATGGATAAAATTGTTTTTTAATTGTAATAATGAAATCATTCCAAGAAAGCAAAATTTTACCATGCTTTTTCATTTCCTCTTGAGTCTTAGATTCCTACCAAATAAGTGTTGAACCATCTAATATTAATGAAGCAAGTTGAATTTTGGTTTCATCATCTTGAATCTTTTGTATTCTACAATATACTTCAATTTGACGTATCCAATTATCTAACTTCTCAGCATTAACTTCTCCATTGTATATTGCAATTCAAATTTTATATCAAGCTTTAATGAAGGAATTTGTGAAGGATTTTTACCATGCCCCTTTGGAGAATTCGGAAGATGTTTCGAACTGGTAGAAGAAGAAGAAGATGATGATGATGATGGAGGAGAGGGTGGTGGAGAAGCACCATTCCCTCTATTTCCGTCTGGAGGTTTGTCACCACTGCCTCCCTTATGCATTGAAGGGTTGGAGCCTTCACCCTGTGACAATATGTTCCTTTCCATAAAGATCTTCATCATCTCTCTTAGCTCCATGACAACCTCTCTGAGATCTTCATCTTTGGCAGGAACACGTTCATGACCTTCTACATGAGCCATGCTTGGTGAATGTCTCCCTGAAACTTGCAGTGAATGAATATGCTTCCTCCTTGTCAGATGAGAACTTGGCTCCACAAGTTGACCTTCTCCTCTTGTGAGTTTCAACCTTGTGAGCATCAGAAACAAAACTTGCAAACAATCAAGTCTTCAAAAACCAGTGCTCTGATACCAACTTGATCTAAAATTGAAGAAGACTTGAAATACTTGAAATTATTTGCAATGTAAATGTTATGTGTTTAAAGCAAATGGATCAGTTTGCAACACATAGATTAAAGAATTACTCATGCAAAATACACATAGACAGCAGCATAATTAATGAACAGAATCACATGAACACGGCAATTTGATAAAGGAGTTCACCCCTCTCATGGGCTACATCTCCTGGTCCATCTTCCAATGGATCATTATTATTAATTTCTCAAAGTGCTCAAAAACATGTCTTACAATGCTCAAACTGACAAACCAACTGCTCCAATGGCTTCAAAGCATCCAAAAACCCCTGTCTAGGCTCTTTCGGCACCTCAATCGATCGAAAAACGAAGAAGTTAGGCCTCCTGGAAGTCTCCCCCTTCAAGCTTGTTGTCTCTGCATCTACAAATTTCACCCTTGGTGTTTCAACCTGGCTCACACGCAATAAATAGCGTGAAAACCCAGCACACGTGCACAACCGTAAAATGGTGCAAACCGTCGAACCGTTAACGGAACCGAAACCCCCAACCGTCAAGTTGTTGGGCATATGGGTCCATAGGACCACGCGTTATGGCAAAAAGGGCCAAACAGGCCAACCGTTCTAACCGCGCACTTTGGTTGAGGTCGCATGGGGTTACGCATATAGCCATGGGCTATCCCGTTTCAAACCATATTAAAAACGTGCACGCACTATTATGTTACAATGGTGGTCATATGTTTTAAATGGTGCGCGACCAAGGGCTGGGGCTAAGCCCCAGCCCGGTCGCGGCCCAAACCAAACCATAGTTCAAATTCAAATGAAATTCATTTCATATATATGTTAAGTAATATATAGTGGCGCGTTGGTTGGTGGCTCCTTTCCAAGTCATTCCCCTACCTGGAGGTCGCAGGGTCGACTCCTGCTAATGACAAAATTTTAACCCAAAGAATGAGTGACATGTGGCTCCCATGGATTGGGCCACGTGTCCTCACACCATTAGCCACCAGAGGACACATGTCAAACAATCATTCGACCACACCTTCCAATCAATATCTACCACATCACCATCTGACACATCATCATACGGTCGTACGACCCTGCCACGTCACTGTACAGACTGTACAATCAATGTCCTTTTTTTGCTTGTTTGACTTTATGAACAGATCGCAATATCTCTTGCTCCTGATGTCTGTTTGAGACGAAATGAGTTGCATTGGGTTCGCAACAACGAGGCCTACGCTCTTGTCTGGTTTGAAGCGATTCCGAGCACTTTGAAATTTTGAGCAAAATTTGATCCCCTGATCACTATCCTTGAGTGTTCCCTGGCTCATCAACAATACCCTAATAGTAAAAAATCATCCCCTTTTCATTGTTAGGCTACTACACTTCCAAATGTACCTATACACCACTGCATGTGTATCATCATGAGAATATACAATATTTGTTACTCATTACTTGCATCTGACATGAACCTCTATCATGTGGAAATTCTTTTTAAAAATTGACATTGCTTTGGAAAAATTTCATATCTAAAAAATTGTACTACTCGTTGAGCCAAATGTCATTTCTCCATAAAGTTTATGAAAAAACTACATACTTCCCTGTAGAAACTAAATATTTTTCCCTATTGTCCTCTAAATAACCTTTCCAACGGCTATACTCACGCTTAATTATGAGTTTTGAGTTAGAAGTTACAATCTTTTGAACTTTGCAATTTTTACTTAATTGTGCCATGTTGTTAATGGTGTGATTTATCTAAAAGACCATATTCTTCCCTCTATAACATAAAATATGAGAAGAATCATAAAAAAATTATATCGGGTGCGGATAGGATTTATGATTGTGAATACACAAAAACTTTCAAATTATGCATTTGATGCTCCATTCAAATTTTGTATAAATATGGAATTGACGACTTTGCGCTTACACATGTTGTCCATACTTAGATTTTTTATCCAAAATTGGTTATCTCCCAAACAGAACAAAACTAGGAAAAACTTCCTCAATACAATTTTTTCCAGATTGTTGAGGAGATAAAATATTGACTAAATAATTTTTTCTAGATTTGTAATCTGGTGTTTTTTTTCCTCTTCTGAATATTTCAAAAGTCACCAAAAAGTGTGGGAATAGTGGTTTTTTCCCTATTTCCACACATCCACACCAAACCCTTTGAAATTTGGCCAAAATTCCAACTAGGTATCTTCTTGCCTACTTTTTGGACACTATAATTTTTTTGTCTTTATCTAGTTCTTGGTCGCTAAGCACCACCAAGATCTTTAAAAACAAATAATTGCAATTATCTAGAAACTTCAAGTAATAATGGAGAGTGGCCCTCACCATCACTTTTCTATCCTTTGTCTTCATTGAAATACCCTTTAAATTTCGTTCTATTATTAGTTTTTATTCTCCCATTATGGCCAAAACAAGTCTTTGGCTCTAGAATTATTTTTATAAAAACTATCATCTTTGTTGATGTGGAAATCTAGCTGGCATGGCATGGCACATGGTTTTTGATGTCCACCTATCATCCCCTGGCATGGCCATGTCAACATCCTCTTATTCCTTCATCGGTGACCAATGAAATCCTTCTATCGACAATCGGCGAAATCCTTGTATCGAGAATCGATGAAATACATGTATCGATGATCAGTAAAAACCTTGTATCAATGATCGAAAATTTTCTTTGTATCGATGATCGACATTTTTTTTTGTATCAACAATCAAAGAGAATCACCCGATGCAATGAGTGCTAAGTGGATTGTTCAAATCATGATAATTATTGGTCGATTGTGACTAATGCTCATGAATATGGGTCATATAATAATGACTTACTCTATGCAATTAATCCAAAAAGTAATATCTAATATGTTTCACTACAGAAGATCCTCGATGCTTATATTTTTTTTACTATTGGCACTTGGTGATTTTCTTTGCATCAATGATCGACGATTTTCTTTGTATCAGTTATTGAAAATTTTCTTTGTTTCAACGATCAATGATTTTATTTGTATCAGTTATTGAAAATTTTCTTTGTTTCAACGATCAATGATTTTATTTGTATCTATGATCGATGATTTTATTTTATTTTGGTAGTCAACGGTTTTCTTCACATTGTCGAACTCGTTTAAATTAGAAATTTTTTGGTGAATCCACGTTGGATCTAGACGATTGATCTTGAAGATCAATATGATCTCAATTGTCGATCTGCTAAACTTCACTGAACTCTGAATTCTTCTTTGGTGATCTTGAAAATTCTTTTTACTTCACCGAACTTCTCCAAACCGAAAGATGGATCTTGGCCATTGGTCGCCAAGTTGAATGCGATCTAGACTTTCGATTCATAAAACTTCTCCAAACTTCACCAAAACCCGAAATTTTTCAGTGACTTCTACTTTCCTTCATTGGAGATAGGTGATTTTCTTCTTCAACAAACTAAATTTTGTTCCCACTTCGTCGAATTTTTCCGAACTCCAAAAATTTTCGGTGACTTCTACTTTTATTCATCGACAATTGGTGATTTTCTTCTTTGGTAAACTAAATTTTGTTACCACTTCGCCAAATTTTGTCGAAATCTGAAATTTTTCATCGACCCATGAAATTGTCTTCAATGAACTTAAAATTTCTAACTAACCCAAAATAAATCTCGGTCATTGATAGTCAAGTCAAATGTGATCCAGGCCATTGATTTACTAAACTACTCAGTCACCATGAAAACAAGAAATTCAACCTCCCAAGGAAATTTTTAACTTTGCAACATGCAGATTAATGCTATTAATCATCTCTTCAACCATTCTGAGTGCAAATTCAACTTGAATTTGCTTAGAAATTTGGGGATTTCACTCTGAGTTTACATTTTCCACAAATTCAACACAAATCAAATTGTGCATCAATGAATTTACCAAATTCATGTTGGTCTTTGGCCCATGTGAGTTCGATGTTGAACCAAAATCTCTGATACCAATCTGTAATGTCCCCATATTCCTCACTAAGGCATACTATGACAAAATTGTACTCTAATACTAATCTATAATGTACCCAACTACCTTCCTGGACCACATTACTAAAAAATCAACTAACATATTGATGATACCAATTTAAATGTGGAAAATACATGCAACATTACAAACAAACTCATGCTACTAAAAATAGATCATAAATTCGTGAATGCAAAATATTAAATCATACACATCAACATTCCAACATCAAAATACAGAATAAAATGCAGCAATTTAAACACAACATTAAAATTGTAAATAACATGGTGATCATAACACTTGTCTTTCAAAAATTGTGTCACTAAATGGTTGCATACGAAGGAAATTTCTCCCAACTGTAGGCTTTGTTTTCTCATTTTATCTCAATAGAAATCACCCTCAAGTTGAGCCTATGATTCCATAAGGAGGTATGGCCCTCTTGGATGTCCATTCAACAGCCCAAAAACCTAGGTTCTCCTCTAAGAACAATTTCAATCCACCAACTCTATTTCCCCTCAACATGCACAACCCAAGGAATGGGATCCCCGCTATTTTCCACACAGTACCTCAGGCCTTCCCACTTCCCTTCAGGGCTCTAGGGCACCCAGTTGGATAGGAAATATTATAGTTGGGGACTCCAAGAATTCTCATTTATTCCAGGAGTGCTCACAACACCCTTCTCAAGGATCTTGATCCATTTCCTCAATAGGAAATGTCAATTACATGCATGTAGCCTCATTCTCAACAGTAATTCCCAACTCCCCCAGTTTTTCATAGGCATCTAGCCTAATTTTCAACATCAAATTCAGCCCAACAAGCTCTCTTTCCATGGCTAGTATCGTTGTTTCTCTTTCCCAACAGTCCATTCCTCTTTTCCTATCCAAAATCAACATGTAAAAGTTGTCTCCTCTTCCTACTTGAATTTCCTTCTTCTCACATGATTTCTTGACTCTCACCCTTCCCAATAATGATTTTACTCGGCCCATGTTTCCATTACTAGGTGAGTTAACTCCCTCACCCAACCTCTCACATGCATTCAATGATTGAGTGTTTAATAAGTCAAAGAAGGATTAGATGGTAATGACACATTAACTCACGCAAATGACATGGGTTTCCCCTTGGACCCCCCCCCTTTATCCCCCTCTCTTATGGAATCATAGCCCCCATTGTTATTGTCCCTCTCGTATCGCAGTCAGCTATTTTTATTTAAAATAATCATTTAATGTACAATTTACATAGTTTGTCCCTTGGACATATTGATCAATACAGACTCTCTCATCCGAAACATATCATCTCACTAACCTAAATCAAATTTGCACAACTACATTAAAATTCATAGGGATTAAAACTAGGGATGTTACATCCCCTCCACCTTATTTTTTCATTTTCCTCATTACACAACACCATACAGGTTTACATAAATATAACAATTCTAGGCTCTCTAAACTTTAATTTATCATATAGGATTTCCATCCTAAAACATATATACATAGGCACTCCAACCCAAAAACTTATATACATAGGAACTCTAACCAAAAACATGCATAACAATTTCATAGTTCAATAACTCTTACAAAAATTCCATCCAGAAATATACCATTCCCCTTATTTTTTATAACCCAAGGAAGTGTACCCCCTTCTCTTATCTATAATCCTTAAGGCTGTAAAACTCCCCTCCAAGGCTTCAGTACAAACTAGTCAGGAATTCTAAGAGTTGTGACTCTAGGAGCTGCAACTGCAACAACTTTCATTATTTGTCAATTCCCACAACAATTCCAACCAATAGGATCTCATTCCCCTTGAACTGCATAACCCAAGAAGGTGTACCCCCTTATCTACACCGCAATCCCTCAAGTTGTACCACTTCTCTCTAGGGATTTAGCACAAGGTTAGATAGGAATTCTTAGAGTTGTGACTCCAGGAACTCTAGTTGCTACAACTTTCACAATTTCACGATTAGCACAATGATTCCAACCAACAATATTTCATTCTCCTCAACCTTCACAACCCAAGGAAGTGTACCCCTTTCTGTGCACCACAGTTCCTCAGACTATACCACTTCCCTCTAAGGCTCCATCACAAGTTCAAACAAGAAGTTTCATAGTTGTGGCTCCAAGAACTCCAACTATGACAATGGAATCTCCAAACATTCATATAGTTGTATATGTTCTTCCAACATTGCATCCTTCATCTCCACTTTGCTTCTTCTAAGTTGCAACAATTCCACTACGCTTTACTTTTTTCTTTCCTTTGTCCTTGAGTTATGTTTCCTTCTGGTGTTCTTCTTTTCAAGCACTTGGTTCATGTTTGGTTCATGTATTTATTCTTCAGTTATTCCTATACAACCATCATGAAAAAGTACATGTCATATTCATGATCATATAACAATTATCTTTTCCACAAGAGTCCTCAACTCTGCAAGGTAACATTTATTCAAGAGTAAGTTTGTAACCATAAGAAACACTTATATGTATGGCTAATTTTCACTTCGTAAAGCTACTATTGGAAATAACTTAGCTCACCGTCCTTTTTCTGTCACACCCTTGTGATCCCAACCACCCTGCCATATGAATTCTCAAGTTGCCTCTTCCTTTCTATACTCACCCTCCAGGCTCATGCATGCCTTTCACTGCTACAAAGTCCCTCGGAAGATCCATCATTTTCCAAGGTATTCTCGTGTAAGAAGAGCACCAAGTTACTACCAGAATCCCACTGGTAGTCTATACCCCATTGAAATCATAGGGTTCAAGTGTCCTAAAAGTAGCCTTCTTCCCAAGTTTTACATATTTAATAACCATTATCTCATTTGTACACACATATTGTCATTATGAGATATCATCATAAAAATTTCACTTATAAATTTTCAAATTTGTTTTATATAGGAAATCAAATTTCCCAAACATGAGATTCTCTCTCATAATGTTTGGCTCTTGTAGTTGTAGGCATCAGTCTTCCTTATGGGCTTACACCATTTCCATATCCAAGACCAATCTACCTACAATCTATTTCAACTTTCATTCATCCAAATAAATGGTTTGTATTCATGCACAATATCATTTCATTACAACATTTACAATCAACGTATGAAGTGATATCAAAATTATATTACTCTAGAAATCCAGTCACTTCCAGTTGTTAATCATATTAACTGGAGTGAAACTATTATATTTTATGCATTATCAACACACTCAGCATTACATAATTTCCTCTAACATTACCAATAAACTGATGTGCCAATACCCATGGCCACATCTACATGATGCACCCCTGCATTGAATCTAGAATTCCACATATATATATCATGCATTCCACCACAGTGAGTTGGAATGTCTATCCAACACCTCAAGGCATCATCTTGGTTCTTCCTATCTACTTGCTCGATCATTTGGATACCTTCCTCTTCAAACCATACACAACACTAGAAATATAATCCTTTAGTGCTCTCCAATGTTGGCAAAGAGGTTGTAGTCTAAACATCGATTATAAGTAGGAAGACCATCGAACACTTGTATAATTCTATAGCCCTTCTATATCCAACCACATCATGGTCTCACACATGGCCAAATCTATTGGCATCCATTTCTATAGCAGGAGTATGTCTCATAACTTGTCCTAGTTATGATCAACCAAATTCATACTTGCATGGATGTTGTCAAATTACTTGATGCTACCTGATCAGATGGTATTTCATAGAGGCTCATAGTATCTCTTCACCAAACTCTTGTTCATCATTTTTCCATCCTCGTTTGTCTTCATATGGATGGTTTTCATATGCAACAACATCGTCATCAATTTCAACCCTTCCATAAACTTTTCTTGGGTACATAATCCATCATTGGTCACATTCAAATATCATTACATTATTATTTCATACATAATAGCAGACTACTGGAAGTCTGCATGGATTCCATATGCATTTTCAGGCATTCTTACATGCACTGATGTGTGTCTATATGCACCAATCATTGATTAACAATATGCCTACTAGTGCACATGCATTATATATTTCCTATATGCATTGTTCATCAATTCTAGTATGCTTTTCAATGCACAATTATTCCAGCCTCATTTTTATTTCTCTATGTTGTAGATGGTTGTACTTGAATCCCTCTAGATCCTCGCTACCCTGTTTGCCCTCATTTTGCGTATTTGTGCCTTATTTCTTCTTGCTGAGCACCTTCCAGCCAAGTCCAAATTGGCCTTTTCATAGTTCCAATGAATATGTCCAATTGACAGATACTTCCACTCCGGAAATAATACCCCAAATTTATTTTGGATGAACCATTAAGTATTCCCAATGTTGTAACAAACATTACTCCAGTTGAATATTATCATTGCAATCTAATAACTACTCACTACTTTATTTCTCCATTGGCACCTTTAAAATGGATGAACCTTCATTATTTCTTCCACTGAATTCCTTGCACCTATATCACGCTTCCTCTACGAACTCTGATTTATAAGTGAATTTATTGCTCTGAATACCTTCAGATAGATTTTTTGGGTTTATGGATTGCAACTCAAGTATAGGAATTCCTATGTTCTCACATAGATATGGATCACCCATATTACGAGTCACACATCACCTCATGAGATTATTTCCCTCTTTTGCATCAAGATTTGTTTCCATCAATACAATTTTACATTCAAGGTGAAGGAGTTCCCCTTATCTTCCTTTGCATATCAATTCCATTCTTCACTTGTTTGTTGTTCCATTCTTGTTTGTGTCATGGTTGCACCTATTAACTAGTTTCTTTGGTCCTAACTTTCACAACTCTTTTCTTCTCGACTGCACCATGAATTTATACTCTACAATATACCCTCACAACATGCCTTCATGGCATCTGATCATATCATTAATGGGCCATCACTCTATCCTTGAGTGTTCCCTGACTCATCAACAATACCATGATATTAAAAACTAAAACCCATTTTCATTGTCAGGTTGCTACACTTCCAAACATACCTATACACCATTGCATAGGCATCAACATGATCATATACAATATTTCTTACTCATTACTTGCATCTAACATGAACCTCTATCATGTGGGAGTTCTTTTTCAAAATTCACATTGTTTGGAAAACTTTCATATCTAAACAATTGCATTGTTCATTGAGCCAAAAGTCGTCTCTTTGGAAAATTTATGAAACAACTATATACTTCCTTGGAGAAATTAAAGCTTATGACCTATTGTCTTCCGGATTACCTTTCCAATGACTATACTCATGCTTAATTCTGAGTTTTGAGCTAGAAGTTACAATCTTCTGAACTTTGTAATTTTTACTCAATTGTGCCCTATTCTCGGTGATGTGATTTAGCTTAAATACCATCTCCTTCCCTATATAAAAAAAATATGTCAGGAATCAGAAAAACTTTATATCGGGCGCATATAGGATTTTTTATTTTAAAGACAAAAAATTTCAGATTTGGAATCTGATGCTCCAGTCAAATTTTGTATAAATAATGAATAAATAACTTGGCGCTTTTACATTTTCTCTAGAATTTGAATTTTTATCCAAAACAACTATCTCCCAAATGGAGAAAAAATAGGAAAAACTTTCTCAAGTCAAATTTGTCTGGATTATTGAGGAGATCAAATGTCAAATAAATTATCTTTCCAGATTTGTGAATGGGGGTCCCTTTTCCTCTTTTGAAGATTTCAAAAATCCCCAAAAAGTGTCCAGGAATAGTGGTGGTTGCCTTGTCTCCACATCTCCACACCAAACCCTTGGAATTTGGCCAAAATCCAAACTAGGTATCTTCATGCTTGTTTTTTGGAATTTCTGTAAAAATTGTCTTTATCTAGTTCCCAGTCACTGAGCACCACCCAGATCTTTAAAAACTACTAATTGGCATTTTCTAGAAAATTTAAGCAAAAATGGCCAATGGCCCTTATTGACACTTTTGTAGAATTCATCTTTGTGGACATACCCTTTAAATTTCGCTTGATTTGGAGTTTGTATGCTCTTGTTATGGACACAATAGATTTTTGGCTCTAGACGTTTTTATAAAAACCATCATCTTTGCTCATGTGGAAATATAGTTGGCATTGCATGGCACGTGGTTGTTGATGTCCACCTATCATCCCCTGACTTGGTCATGTCATCATCATCCTTTCCCTTCATTAGTGATTTAGTAAATCCTTGTATCGACGATAGGTGAAGTCCTTATATCGACGATCGATGAAATACTTGTATCGATGATCGGTAAAAAACCTTGTATCGTTGATCAACGATTTTCTTTGTATTAACAATTGAAGATTTTATTTTCTATCGATGATTGACGATTTTATTTTCTATTGGCGGTCGACATTTTTCTTTGTATCAGCGAACAACGATTTTCTTTGTATCGACGATTTCATTTTCTATTGGTGATCGATAATTTTCAATGTATTGGCGATCGATGATTTTCTTTGTATCATGGATTGACAATTTTCTTTGTATCAATGATCGTATTTTTTTTTTTCTATCGACAGTCAACAATTTTATTTTCTATCGAAAGTGGATGATTTTCTTCACATTTTCAAACTCGTTTAAATTAGAAATTCCTAACGAAATCCATTTTGGATCTGGATTGTTGATCTCAATATCAATGTGATCTTGATTGTTGATTTACTAAACTTTGTTGAACTTTGAATTATTCTTTGATGATCTTGAAAATTGTTTTTAATTCATCGAACTTCTCCAATACAACAGATGAATATCACTCATTGATCGCCAAGTTAAATGCGATAATTTGGGTCGTTGATTCATAAAACTTCACCAAACTTTTTTGAACCCCAAAAATTTTCAGCGAATTCCACTTTTCTTTATCGACAATTGGCGATTTTCTTCTTTTTATAAAAACTATCATCTTTGTTGATGTGGAAATCCGGATGGAATGGCATGGCACATGGCTTTTGATGTCCACCTATCATCCCCTAACATGTCCATGTCAACATCCTCTTATTCCTTCATCTGTGACCATTGAAATCCTTCTATCGATAATTGACGAAATACTTGTATCGAGAATCGATGAAATACTCGTATCGATGATCGGTAAAAACCCTGTATCGATGATCAACAATTTTCTTTGTATCGATGATCGACAATTTTATTTGTATCAATGATCAACGATTTTATTTTCTATCGGTGGTCGAAAATTTTCTTTGTATCAATGATCGACATTTTTTTTATATCAACAATCAATAAGCATCACCCGATGCAATGAGTGCTAAGTGGATTGTTCAAATCATGAGAATTATTGGTCGATTGTGACTAATACTCATGTATATGGGTCATATAATAATGACTTATTCTAGGCAATTAGTCCAAAAAATAATATCTAATATGTTTCACTGTAGAATCCCCTCGATGCTTATATTTTATTTTCTATTGGCACTTTGTGATTTTCTTTGTATCAATGATCGACGATTTTCTTTGTATCAGTGATTGACAATTTTCTTTGTTTCAAGGATCAATGATTTTATTTTTATCTATGATCGATGATTTTCTTATCTTTTGGCAGTCAACAGTTTTCTTCACATTGTCGAACATGTTTAAATTAGAAATTTTATATTAAATCCATTTTCGATCTGCACCATTGATCTTGAAGATCAATATGATCTCAATCGTCGATCCGCTAAACTTCACTAAACTATGAATTCTTCTTTGGTGATCTTGAAAATTCTTTTTACTTCATCGAACTTCTCCAAACCGGAAGATGGATCTTGGTCATTGGTCACCAAGTTGAATGCAATCTAGACTGTCGATTCATCAAACTTCACCAAACCCCAAAATTTCCCAGTGAATTCCACATTCCTTCATTGGAGATAGGTGATTTTCTTCTTCAACAAACTAAATTTTGTTCCCACTTCGCTGAATTTTGCCGAACTCCAAAAATTTTCGGTCACTTCCACTTTTCTTCATCGACAATTGGTGATTTTCTACTTTGGTAAACTAAATTATGTTCCCACTTCACCAAATTTTGTCGAACTCTGAAATTTTTCAGTGACCCATAAAATTGTCTTCAATGAACTTGAAAAATTTAACTAACCCAAAATGAATCTTGGTCGTTGATAGTCAAGCCAAATGTGATCTAGGGCATTGATTTACTAAACTCCTCAGTCACCATGAAAACATGAAATTCAACCTCCCAAAGTAATGTTTAACTTTGCAACATGCAGATTAATGTCATTAATCATCTCTTCAACCATTTTGAGTGCAAATTCGACCTGAATGTGATTAGAAATTTGGGGATTTCACTCTAATTTTACAATTTTCCACAAATTCAACACAAATCAAATTGTGCATCAATGAATTTACCAAATTCATGCTGGTCTTTGGCCCATGTGATTTCGGTGTTGAACCAAAAACTCTGATACCAATATGTAACGTCCCCATATTCCTCACTAAGGAATACTACCATAAAAATTTACTCTAATACCAATCTATAATGTACTCAGCTACCTTCCTTGGCCACATTACTAAAAAATCAACTAACATATTGATGATACCAATTTAAATGTGGAAAATACATGCAGGATTACATACACGCTCATGCTACTAAAAATAGATCATAAACTTGTGAATGCAAAATATTAAATCGTACACATCAACATTCCAACATCAAAATACAAAATAAAATGCAACAATTTAAACACAACATTAAAATTGTAAATAACATGGTGATCATAACACTTGTCTTTCAAAAGAATTGTCAGCAACTCGTTGCATACGAAGGGAATTCCTCCCAATTGTAGGCTTTGTTTTCTCATTTTCTCTCAATAGAAAGAACCCTCGAGTTGAGCCTATGATTCCATAAGGAGGTATGGCCCTCTTGGATGTCCACTCTTCACATTCATCGGCCCAAAAACCTACGTTCTCCTCTAACAACAATTTCAATGCACCAACTCTATTTCCCCTCAACATGCACAACCCAAGGAATGGGATCCCCCTTCTTTGCCACACAATACCTCATTCCTTCCCACTTCCCTCCAGGGCTCTAGTGCACCCAGTTGGCTAGGAAATATTACAGTTGGGGGCTCCGAGATTTCTGAGTTATTCCAAGAGTGATCACAACACCCTTATCAAGGCTCTTGATCCATATCCTCAATAGGAAATGCCAATTACAAGCATGTAGCCTCATTCTCAACATTAATTCCCAACTCCCCTAGGTTGTCATAGGAACCTGGCCTAATTTTCAACATCAAATTCAGCCCAACAAGCTCTCTTTCCATGGATAGTATGGTTGGTTCTCTTTCCATGGCTAATATGGTTGGTTGTCTTTCCCAACAGTCCATTCCTCTCTTCCTACCCAAAATCAACATGTAAAATGTGTATCCTCTTCCTACTTGAATTTCCTTCTTCTCCCATGCTTTCTTGACTCTCACCCTTCCCAATAATAATTTTACTCGGCCCATGTTTCCATTAATAGGTGAGTTAACTCCCTCACCCAACCTCTCACATGCATTCAATGATTGAGTGTTTAATAATTCAAAGAAGGATTAGATGGTAATGACGCGTTAACTCATGCAAATTGCATGGGTTTCCCCTTGGACCCCCCTTTATCCCCCTCTCTTGTGGAATCATAGCCCCCCATTGTTATTGTCCCTCTCGTATTGCAGTCAGCTATTTTTATTTAAATTAATCATTTAATGTATAATTTACATAGTTCGTCCCTTGGCCATATTTATCAATACAAACTCTCTGGCCTGAAACATATCAGCTCACTAACCTAAATCACATTTTCACAACTACATTAAAATTCATGGGGATTAAAACTAGGGATGTTCCATGCCCTCCACCTTATTTTTTCATTTTCCTCACTGCACAACACCATATAGGTTTACATAAATATTACAATTCTAGGTTCTCTGGCCTTTAATTTATCATATGGGCTCTCCATCCTAAAACATATATACATAGGAACTCCAACCCAAAATCATATATACATAGGAACTCTAACCAAAAAAATGCATAACAATTTCATAGTTCAATAACTCTTGCAACAATTCCAACCAGAAATATAGCATTCCCCTTAGTTTGTATAACCCAAGGAAGTGTACCCCCTTCTCTTCTCTGCAGTCCCTAAGGCTGTAAAACTCCCCTCCATGGCTTCAATACAAACTAGTCAAGAAGTCTAAGAGTTGTGACTCTAGGAGCTCCAAATGCAACAACTTTCATTATTTGTCGATTCCTACAACAATTCCAACCAATGGGATCTCATTCCCCTAAACTTTCATAACCCAAGAAATTGTACCCCCTTATATGCACCGCAGTCCCTCAAGTTGTACCACTTCTCTCTAGGTATTTAGCACAAGGTTAGATAGGAATTCTTAGAGTTACAACTCCAGGAACTCTAGTTGGTACAAATTTCACAATTTCATGATTAGCACAATGATTCCAAACAACAAGCTCTCATTCCCCTCAACCTGCACAACCCAAGGAAGTGTACCCCTTTCTGTGCACCACAGTTCCTCAGACTATACCACTTCCCTTTAAGGCTCCATCACAATTTCAAACAAGAAGATTCATAGTTGTGGCTCCAAGAACTCCAACTATGATGATCGAATCTCCAAACGTTCATATAGTTATAGATGTCCTTCCAACATTGCATCCTTCAGCTCCACTTCGCTTCTTCTGAGTTGCAACAAGTCCACTACACTTTACTCGTTTCATGCCTTTGTCCTTGAGTTTATGTCTCCTTATGGTGCTCTTCTTTCCAAGAAATTAGTTCATGTCTTCATTCTTCATTTATTCCTATACAACCATCATGAGAAAATACATGTTATAGTCATTATCATATAACAATTATATTTTCCACAAGAGTCCTCAACTCCGCAAGGTAACATATATTCAAGAGTAAGTTTGTAACCATAATCTATGATACCACATGTAAGTTTTAAACCTACGAAGTAAAGCAATGCATATAGATTCTTAAGCAATACAAAAATTAATCAATGGCTCATACACAGAGTACACAAAGATTTTTACCGGAAACCCTCAACCGGGAAAACCTTTCTCATTTTCATTATATCGAATTTCACCATTCGCCATACAATATATACAATGTTTTTAGGTATTTCGTAGATACCAAAACCCTAATCCCTTAATCCGGGATTAATTTACAAATCAGCTAAAAATAGCAAAATCCGCTAAAAATAGCA
>ML783878.1:398345-413162 GCA_009831015.1 Picea engelmannii | reverse complement strand
GGCTTATGTGTTGTTAGGCCAGGGAGCCTGAGTATTGAAGGCCAGGAGCCTGTTGTTGTATATGTAATCATGCAGAACACTTAATAAAATATAAACACCACCAGGTGTAGACTGACCACGATGAATGAGTGAAGGGGGACTGAACATCCACAGAGTGGACAAGGAATTAGGGGCTATAAGGTAAGAAAGGGGATAAGTGTTGAGCCTAGGGGCTAAGCCTAGGGGGGCTTAAGCCTAGGAATAATATTTTAATATTATTCCAAAATATATGTGCATCATATGTTTTTATCTTAAGTCCTTTTGGAAGACGCGTGATTTCCCAAGTCGTGGGAGGAATGCGTGCTAGTGGAACGCATGCAGTTCCATGGGTGACAAGTGTCAACTCTGGTGCATGCGAATAAAACGGCTAGGGTGAGCCGTGAGAAGGTTCCATTCCCATTCCACCGGATTGTCGGAACGTGTACGAAACTCTGAACAGTATGACTAACCCGACTCCGGTAGAGAACCTTCGGGTGACCCTGTGACTCGAATGTCTGTGTCTGATTCTGAGAAATCTCGTGCGTGTAACCCCAGCCTACGAGAAGCCTGTGTTGATTTCAGAGAAGAGTCTTTGCTTGTTCAGGAAAGCTGAGCGAGCCTATGCGAGCATTCCCTGTTTCGAAGTCGTGACTGTGAAGCCATCTTGTGATTGTCGAACCAGTTTTTGGAAAGCCTGTGTCTGTTTTCCCGGGGAATTGTTGAGACTACGCAGTACTGGACTGCGTGAGGCTTGCTGGCCTGTGAGCAACTCTCTCCAGGTGAGAGAGTGCGCAGGGGAAGGAGAGAACTCCTGGAAGGAACCCTGTAGCTGCCATAGAGCCTGGAGACTTCCGGTCCGGTTTGTTCCTGTAACCCAAGGTAAGGGAGATTGGCAGTCGAAGCACTGTCCAGGTGACAGAGAAGGTGCATTCTCCTGGGGTGGAACATGCATGTGGGGAATGAGGGTCTGTGAGCAGTGAACGTGGGAGATTCCTGGCAGAGCATTCCGTCCTTGTGGTTGTGTGTGACTGTTTTCCCTGTAACCTCAGCCTGAGCCTAGATTCCTTGCCTTGGGGTGGATCTTAGTCCCAACTCGGGGGTGACCCACTGCTAAGTTGATGAGCAGTGCGGTCTAAGGCTGGGAGGTTCGTGGAAGGCCTGCATTTGGTTGGTGGATCCCACCATTGTTACAAGATAAGTGTCTAACTATGTTTTATCACATTTTATCACATCTTTACTGTAAATGTTATCATGTTTTACGCTATGTATACGAATTAATATGGAATGCTATGGATTGTTTAATTATAGCAGTAATGATATGTTTAAGCTCTGAGTTAAATGTGTTTATTTGTTTAAATGCATGTGGGTTAAATAACATCTGTATGAGTTATGTACAAAGTGGTGTTATAGTCTTCTTTTAAGAGCGATTAAACCTTAGTAGCAGAAAATGTGCGCTACAGTTTGGTATCAGAGCGATTAAACAAAGTAGCAGAAAATGTGTGCTACAACAAGCAAAAACCAACAACTTTCTACAACTCAATTACATTGAAGAACTCCTCTATTTATGATAGGTTGAGAGGAGACAACATTGATGAAGGTAAATGAAGGTAGATGGATAACTCTCTCATGAAGTAATGAGACAAATAGATGAATGGTATAAGTCAAAGAAGCACATGGTGATTATCCATAAACTTATACATCAACAAATCTATCTAAGTAAACTTATACATCAACAAATCTCAGAAAAGACAAAAGACAAAACGATATGACTATATATTATTTTGAGGCTCCATTAAATTCAAAAGACTATCGAATCTTCCATTTAATCTTCAAATGTACACGCTGCAATTTCGTGACGTACGTATTTAGTGATTACGCAAACATAAACAAAAGATTTCATTCAATTTCGCGTGCACATATTCTGGTTTCATGTGGTACGTATTTTGTGATTAAACAAATAAAAAATAATTTGTTCACGTCTTCTCTTTCTTCAACGCAATTCATTTTACTCGAAACGATCAAAGGTCAAATATTGAATGCAGTAATTGGTGGCACACAAAGCGGAATGGAATTTAACAGTTTGACTGATTTTACCCTTCACTTCCATGTTCATGAAACCTCTGTTACAATATCCCCGCCAACTTCTTTATATGTCCAATTATACCATACTTTAGAAATCGTCACTAACGAGATTTCACATCATAAAGAATGTACAATTATACCATATTTTTTGTTTGATTTTGCCTGAAATCAGGTGAGGAATGGTTGGATATGTAGATTTAAGTGACTAAGTTTGTATAATGGAAGTGTCTCAGAGTTTTTCAGCAAGCTAAATCTATTTATATATTCAGAAATAAAATTTAAACAAGAAAAAATAACAATTTTGTCCAAATTTACATAGCCAGATTCCAACTAAAAAAACAAAAGATAAAAAGTTAAGCCAACATCTATAACAATTAGTTAAGCTGCTTTGTTGGCTTAAGTGAGAACTATTGCACTTGCAATTGAGACCAGTTAAAGTGCTTTGTTAGCTTTCCTGAGAACTGTTGCACTTTTTCCCCAAAAGAAATTGCTCAATTTTATATAGGTATAAAATCATTTACAGTGCGTTGTATACAGCCAAAGCCAGAGTGTAGCTGGACCAATACAGTCCTGAACAAATGTCAACAATGAAAGAGATCGTCTGGCGAGCTTGTGAAGAACTTTGTTGCTTGCTAACTAGATTACAACTTTCCTCTCCAGTAAACATGACCTACTTGAATTTGAAATTCATTAAGAAATCATTAAGTAATGAGTGCATTTTATAGATTAATAATGTATGATTTTTTTAAGAGGATTTCATATTTTGAATGGACAATCTACTCCACCCATCATCATGAACATATTAGTTTTTAAAATAATAATAAAAAATAGATCAGAATCAAGATTAAATAAAATAAAATCTAGTAAGCATTGAAGTGAGAGATGAAAATAAAAAACTTGGAAAAAGTAATATAATAATAAAATAATTTAATAGCCATACAAAATGAAATAATAAAATTTACAGATCAACCAAGTAAAAATAAAATACATTAAAAAATAAAAAAAATTGGAAAAAGTAATAAAATAATAAAATGATTTAATAGCCATACAAAATGGAATAATAAATTTTACAGATCAAACAAGTAAAGATAAAAAAACATTTAAAAAAAATTAAAATTGGGATGAAAATAAAAAAAATTGGAAAAAGTAATAAAATGATTTAATAGCCATACAAAATGAAATAATAAAATTTACAAATCAAACACGTAAAGATAAAAAAACATTCAAAATAATTTTTTGTACTTATTTTTTGAAATCTAAAGAATGTTTACAATATAGCATACTGAGATCACGTTCCTGGGTGTCCGGCACATTTATGAAAAAAAATTCTTCTCTTCAGTGGAATTTTCCCATTAGAATTCTAATTGGACTCTAACAACAAATAAACCAAATGCGTAATTAACAATGGCTACTAATAATCCATGAGGAAAATCCAAATAAAATTTTAACTCATTTGCATTTCTAAAATTTTAAGACTTCCCTTTCATATAAAGAGAGTAAACATGGCCGACCTGAATTTAAAATTTATTAAACAATAATTAAGTAGCAATCATTAAGTAGATTAATAATGTGTGTTTTCAAAACCTTGGACAATCCACTTAACTTATCAGTAAAAACATATCAATTATAAAAATGATAGCAAAGAGTATGTGAAGGTTAAGATTTAATAGAATAATATAGTTGTTGGCTAAATGTTCTGTGTTTTTTTTTTTTTTTGGAATATTTTTAGGTTATATTTGTCAGAAATTTTGTAAGAGATTGTCCAATCTGTAGATATGAGTGGTTGCTCGAAATTTGATAAGTAATTGTTGGATCTGCAAATATGAGTGGTTATTTCTGTATAATTAGGATGCTCCAGAGACTTTTTAACACACTAAATCCATTCTTGCATTGAAAAATACAATTTAAAAAGCAAAAAATTGCTATTTCCTACAGATTTAAATAAATCTTCTGACTAAAAAAATCAAAATAAATAACAGTTAAACAAAACCTAATAAAATATAATAACCTTTGGAAAGATGAAAATACATACACTTAAAAAAAAATAATAAAATGATTTAATATGGACTAAAAAAATGAAATAATAAAATTTAAAGATCAAACAAGTAAAGATAAAAAAAAAAAAATCATTAAAAATATTAAATTTTTTTTTTTCATAATAGAAAAAACTGGGTTGATAATATTTTTTTCTACTTCCTTGGGTGTCCTGCACATTTATTAAAAAAATATTTTTCTCTTCAGTGGAATTTTCCACTTAAAATTCTAATTGGACTCTATCAACAAATAAACCAAATGCGGAATTAACAATGGCTACTAATATTCCAAGAGGAAAATTCAAATAAAATTTTGACTGATAATTACATTTCAAAACCAAGCGATATGTAATTAAGTCTTACAATTTATTTTTTCAAAACCAATCGATGTGTAATTAAGTCTTAAAATTTAATTATTTAATAACAGATGCACGACGTGAATAACGGATATAATTTTCTCTATTTATTCGATCTACCATAACTAATTTGTTTAAATGGCAATGTAGATCTACCATAACTAGTTTGTTTAAATGGCAATGTACAATTTAGCCATATTTAGCCATGTATTTGTAAGTAAAAATGAATTTGTAAGTAAATAAACAAGTTGGGCATGGCATAATTGAAGGAGGAAGGGGGCAAACTGACAGCAGTAATGTAATTCATGCATAAACGGATAAATACGGAATATAATTCATACATAAACGGATAAAAACGGAATACAAGATAGAACATAAGAAGTAGGGCTTTAAATTTTTTAATTCTTTCATTATTTATTATTTTTTGAGAGAGAGTTAAATACATTAAAAAAAAAATTAATAACAGAAAATTAATAACTTAAACTTTTCTATAAATCTCTAAACTCAGAACTCTCTAAAAATAGTTAACAACTTGAAAATGTTTCTATACACTTACAAAATTCATAACATGATGGCCTGCTAGTCTAAGTCTCAGCTAGGCTTATAATACTTGAGATCAAATAACAAAAAATGTTTTACCTTCTTTACTTCATGTTGGTATAACTTGTACTCTATATGCTCTACACGTTTTTTCTTCTTTTTTCTCCAAAATATATATTTTACATAGCTTTTCTTCTTCTTCAGCTTTAGTGCTTATACTTCATCTACTGCTGATTTAACATTTTTATCAACATCTAGAAGATCAAAAACAACTTAGATGGTTCCCTCTTTATCTAGTTCTTCTTCTACTATAGTTATAACAAATTTTTCATAACCACTTTCATCTCTATCATACTTGGGATTTACAACCATCTCCTCAAAAAATGCTAATTCAACATTCATTATAACTTCATTCATGTCTTCAACAACTTCCATTACTAGATTCTCCTCTCATTTTGTTATTGCTCCAAAGGTAATTCATCTTCATCTTCAACTTTGATTTCATCATCCACATGTGTATCTATATAGTGGGCTTCACTTTCATTAGCATGCCCATGCTTTGCATCTCGTACAAAGTCACATTTTTCTTCCCCAATTTCTTCAAAAAAAAATTCTATAGCATTCAAGACAATTGCACTCTCCATGTCTTTTTTATCTTCTCCTGCTTCAATAGTCTCTTTATCAAAATATACAACACTCTTTGGATCATCTTGATGTTGATCGGTGTTTTCCCCCCTTTCAATGTATGCTATCTCTAGAATATCCCAAGCTTCTTTGGACCTAGTTGTTGCTGCAATTTTGGGAAGAATGCTTTCATCTAGAAGCCTTGTTAAATTAGAAACAATGCTACTCTATCATCCTTTTTATTTGCTATGAGCTGATATTTCTGATCTTGAGTGATAGTTTAGTAGGCAACCTGATTTAGCACTTCTTCAAACCCATTCAACACAATATCCCATAAATCTCGTTCTCATCTTAATAGCCAAAAAATCATAATTTTTTCCAAAAAAACTAAGAGATGACAGTAAATAAGAATCACTCCACAAATCCATATTAATAAATCCATATTAATAAAGCAAATTCACTACAAACAATTTTCTATGAGAACCCAGATCTTTGGTTATGCAAGAGTGTTCCTTAAAACTATTTTTTAAAAAAGAAAATTCCCTTTTATTATGAATCTAAGTCAACAATATATATTAACGTCATGCTTTACACAAAACATATCTTTTATGGCAAAATATCCCATCTCCATTTAACAAAACATCATATTTTTTATATTTTTTAAAATATAAAAATAGATGTTCTTTATAAATTCGATTTTTAATTAAAAAAAAACAAACTAATAACTGTATGCGTTCTTTATGGAAATATTCAAGGTATTTATGACAAAATGTATCATGCCTTTTTAACATATATTTTCCATATTTTATTTACCAGATTTCCTTTTTACCAAAACTCTTGGCAGTCGCTAGGGTTTGGAAAGTATTCGCTCTCTCCCTGTTCCAGCGAAAGGTGGTGGCTTTGGCGGTTCTTAGCTAATGAAAAAACAAGAATGCCTCTCGGCGGCTCTCCAGCAAACAATGGCGGCTTTGAAACCCTCGAATCACGATTTCCAACGATATTCTATCTAACTGCAGACTCCAGTCGATTTTTCTGTAGACTGTGGCCTCTTCTGTGGCTCTACAAACTTCCTCTCTAATCATACGCTTTGATACAAATTTGGAGGAAGAGGAAAATTCAGAACAACTTTAGCAATTTATACATAAACTCACAAAAAGGGAATACAATACAGAATACAAGAATTGAGGTTATAAAATTTTTAATTCTTTCATTATTAAAATGTTAAATTTAAAGAGAATATATGGTGCAATAAAGAATTAGTGGATGAAAGAAAATTAAGATATTATAATTTTGAAGATGAAAAGTAGTATTGAAAAGAAAATCAATATTGTTAAAATTAGAACTAATTCTTAACAGTTAGATAGTGAGACTGGGGATTGAATAATCCCCAAAACACCGTTACATGAAAGAGTATGTTACCTTTACAAAACCAAGAAGGTTGAAGATGAAAATCAATTTATCTTGAATTGCACTGATCTCATTTTCAAAATATCTTTCACATATAGTGATCAAAACTATAGTGATAGTGGAAGGTTTTTCTAATGCTTTTTGAACATCCAAATAACATTATAAAAAAATCTAAGTAATCTCTTACCTTTTTTAAGGTCCAATAGACCAATTTTTATCTTAAAGTTAACCACCATCATCATCTTCATCAATTAACATAAATTTACTTACATAAATAGTAAATATATTTTTCATTTAAAATAAACATTCATTACAAAATTCACACAAATGTTAAAGATTTTATGAAACTAAATGAAAACAATAAATTAAATAAATATGAATATACAACAATAAAAACAAATTTTTAAAATCCCATAGCTCAATGAGTCACCCATCCTCAACCAAACACTCTTTAACTCAACTAAAGCATAAGACCCAACCCAAACCTGATCTTCAATGCTTAGAAACACTTATTTTCTAGTTTTGTAAATGCATAGCATGTATAAATGATAAACCAATGTATATGAGACCAAAAATTGGTAAATATCACACAATACATATAGATAGACAACTCTAAAAACCTTCTCCATAAGGTGTAGAACATTTGATTATTTACACACTCAATGTAACTCTAATTCATTTCTTATTTCGTGTACTTTTCTCTCCATCTCAAACACATGTTGCAAGAGATGCGCCAACCGATAAAATCTTGTTGCAAGAGATGTGCCATCAGAGTAAATGTATTTAACAACCTTGTATATAAAGTTAACTTCTTAAAAGTCATTTAAGATGTCATAAATAAATATATATGTTTACAAAATAATTTCTACATCTAAAAATATTCTCACGCCTCATTGAAATGCTCGAAACGCACACAATGAAAGCCCATGCAAGTATCATATTAGTGTTAACATTCCAACCACTAGTAACGAGTTAATATACGAGTTAATATGCAACATAAAACAGATCAAACATTTGACACAATGATTTACGTGTTTCACCTAAGATTTGGGCTACATCCATCAAGCGAAGGTATCGGTTGTATTATTATTTATATCAAGGAGATTTACAACAGCTACACTCATACATCTCTCTCACTCTCTGAGCCTCAGACATACACGAATTTATATTAATCTACACATGAAACTGATTTATTTAACACAGTCATATCCAAATCTAACTTAGTCTCATTAGTTACAACAAATACTGAATTATAGGATCTAAAATCCTAATCCTCGGAATTTGTTGTCACCAAAATTTCAACAATCTCCACCTTGACAACAATTAACCTGATACCATGTTCTTTCCTTTTGTTCATCACCTTTTCTGCAAGCCAAGAGAAGCCAAGCACCATTGTAGCGTCTCTAAAAGTACTGGTTTTGTGAACATGTCTGTGCAGTTCTCTTTTGTATGCACTTTCTCAAGAGAGACTCCACGTTCATCGATGACCTGTCTTACAAAATGGTACTTGATAGGTATATGTTTTGTTTTATTGTGGTAGGTTGGATTTTTATCCAAGTGAATAGCACTTTGACTATCACAAAGTAACTTTACTTTGTCCTGCATCCTTCCAAACTCACCAAACTAACCTTTCAACCAAACTGCATCTTTGCAAGCATGTGAAGCAACAATGTATTTTGCTTCTGTAGTGGATAAAGAAACAATGCTCTGTAGATTTGACATTTAACTAATAGCTCCACTTGCAAGAGTAAAGACATATCGTAAAGTTGACCTCATTTTTTCCAAATCACCTGCAAAATCAGAATCAACATATCCACAGACTAACTCACGACCACCATTATAGGTGATACGATAATCACTTGTGCCCCTCAGATACCGAAGAACCCATTTCACTGCTACCCAATGCTCTTTACCTGGATTTTCCATATATCTGCTGACAACCCCAACTGCATGTGAAATGTCTAGTCATGTACTAACCATCGCATACATTAAACTTCCTAGTGCATTAGCATAAGGTATTCAAGACATATGTTCATTTTCTTCTTTTGTACTAGGACATAAACTTGAAGAAAGCTTAAAATGGGAAGCTAAAGGTACAGAAACTAGTTTCACACTGTTCATACCTAACCTCAAAAGTATTTTCTCAACATACTTCTATTCTGACAACCAAAGCTTACCATTCCTCCTGTCTCTGAATATCTCCATGTCCAAAATATGTTTTGTTGCTCCTAGATTTTTCATATCAAACGTTCTAGCCATTTGAGCCTTTAACATGTTGATCTCAGTTATGCTTTGGCTTGCTAAAATCATATTGTCAACATACAATACTAAGATAATGAATATGCCATTATTTAATTTCTGAAAGTAAAAACAATGATCATACTCACTCGTATAATTATGGCTCATCATGAAAGAGTCAAATTTCTTGTACCATTGTCTAGGGGGCTGCCTCAGACCATACAATTATTTCTTGAGCCTGCAAACAAATTTCTTGTTTTGATTCTGAACGAACCCTTCAAGTTGTTCCATATAGATCTCCTCATCAAAATATCCATGTAAGAAAGAATTCTTAACATCTAGCTACGCCAACTCCAAATAAAGTAAAGCAATCAATGCTAACACACTTCGAATTGAAACAATCTTAACAACTGGTGAAAAAATCTCATGAAAGTCAATACCCTTTTTCTTAGAATATCCTTTAGCAACCAATCTTGCTTTGTACCTTTCCACCTTATCATCAACACCCTTCTTCAGCTTGTAGACCCACTTGCAACCTACAGTTTTCCCGTCTCTTGGAAGTTCTACCAGGTCCAATGTGGCATTCCTCTATAATGCCTTCATTTCATCCTTCATTTCTTCTTTCCATTTATCACTGTTAGAACCCTTCACAGCTTCTTGATAGCACGAAGGTTCATCATCATTAGTACTTAAATAAACTGACGAAACAAAATCATCATACCTTCTTGGAGGATTTATGACCCGTGTAGACCTCCTTAGGGAAGTTTGTGGCTCATCCACATTATGTTGATTGTTATCATCAACCATGTCTTCCTCTGCAGAAAAATCTTCATGATCATCTCCAGAAACTTGTTCATGTTCACTTTCATATGTATTTGAATTGGCTTCAAACTGAATCTGTTGATACTTAGGTACTTCTTCCTGTTTCATTTGAACATCTACATCTGATTTGATGAGAGATGATTCATCAAATATTACATCTCTATTAATGGTGATCGTGTGGGCAGTAGGATCCCACAACCTGTACCCCTTAATACCATCACCATATCCAACAAAGATAATCCTTTTTTATTTTATATCTAGTTTAGAACCTTGATGTTTCAGAATTAGAGCATAGGCTTCACAACCAAAAAATTTAACATTAGAATAATTACAAAGGTGACCTTTCCATACCTATTCAGGAATCTTGCACTCTATTGATGTTGATGGTGATCGATTCAACAGATAACAAGCTGTAGTTACTGCTTCTTCCCATAGTTCTTGTTGCAAGTTGGTGTTACTTAGCATACTCCTTGCTCTTTCTATAAGAGTCTTGTTCATGCATTCACCAACTCCATTCTGCTGAGGAGTATAGGCAGTGGTTTTATGCCTAACAATCTCAAACTCTTTGCAGTAGTTCTCAAATTCCATTGACGTAAATTCACCACCATTACTAGTTCTTAAACATTTAATGGATCTACTAGTGCTCTTTTCCACTAAATCTCTAAACTGCTTGAAAACAATAAATACATCGGCCTTTCCTTTCAACATTTAGACCCAAACCTTTCTAGATAAATAATCTATAAAAGTTACAAAATATGATGATCCTCCATATGAAATAGTAGGGGATGGTTATGAAACATCAAAATGGATATATTCAAGGATTCCTTCACTGGTGTGTCTTTTGGTTTTAAATCTCTGCCTATTATGTTTTCCATAAATACATTGCTTCCAGAAATCTAACTTTAAAGACTTTAGACTAGGAAGTAACTTGCGATCAAATAATACCTTCAATCCATGTTTTCTCATATGTCCCAACCGTTGATGCCACAGTCGAACAAAATCATTGTCATTCTCAAATATCGATGTCGCATGATCTGGCTCAGTTCTTCCTTCTAACAGAAATAGGTTACCAACCTTCTTCACTTTCATAACCAGTAGGATTCCTTTGTAGACCTTCATAACTCCACCTTGAACAATACTCTTATATCCTCCAATGTCTAAGACTCCCAAATAAATTAGGTTCTTCCTAAGCTCGGGTACATGTCTCATATCAGTTATTATTTAAATAGTTCCATCAAACATCTTAATTCTAATGCTACCAATTCCCACAACTTTACACGAGATATCATTTCCCATGTAAACTATTCCATCATCTATAGACTGGTAAGTAACAAACCAGTGTCTATGAAGACACATGTGATTTGAAGCACCAGAATCTAATAACCACTGTTGATCATGATGTGAACCAATACTAATTGATAAAACTTCATCAGTCATGCCTCAACCTGTTGTTGAACCTGTTTCAGTTGCGTTCACTTCCTTCATTTCTTTTGGAGGGTCGTCTTGGGAGGCTTGTTGTTGCTTCCAACAATTCTTCTTCAGGTGTCCCGATTTTCCACAAAACCAACATTTAAGCTTGCTCTTTTTCCCCTTCGACTTTGACCGAGAGAAATCCCTCTGACCCTGTCCTCTTTCTTTAGGTCTGGCTCTGACCATCATTGCCTCAGATGTAGAGGTTTATGAATTGGTTTTCTTCCTTGTTTCCTTAGACATCAGTGCTCCAACAATAACATCAAACTCAATACTTTTTGTTGTGTTGAAACTAATAGAGGTAACAAAGTGATCCCATGACGCTGGTAAATAACACAATAATGTAATTTCCTTGTCTTCAGAATCGAATTTTACTCCCATGCTAGTCAAATGAACTAAGAGGGTATTAAAAGTATTTAAATGATCAGTTATTTTCATACCTTCCTTCATGCACAAACTGTACAATTGCCTTTTCAGGAAAATCATGTTCATCAACGATTTCGTCATATACAGTATTTCCAACTTCATCCACAAACCGACTGTTGTCTTCTCTGCAACAATGTTGAATGAAACATCATTGGCCAAACACAAGCGTATGGCACTTAGTTCTCTCACATCGATCTCATCCCAGTCTTCATATTTTATGGCCGTGTGTTGCTTTGATTTTCCCAAAAGTGCCTTCACCATGCCTTGTTGCACGAGCAAATCGTGCATCTTAACTTTCCAGATATCGAAATTATTCTTTCCATTGAACTTCTCAATTTTGAATTTGGCACTCCGAGTCTTTCCCATTTTAGTCTTCTTTATTTTTCTCGGCTTCTGTTGTCTCAATCTCTGTTGTCTCAATATCCAAATCGAGCACTAAAACATGATATTAGGGGTTGAATCATGGATATTAGGGTTAAATTCTTGGACGTCCTTGGACAATGGGAACCATATTCAATTTGCAATTTATGTCTTACAGTCAATATTCTTTCACACTAAATGATGCGTGAAGCATAAACTAAAACACATGCCCCTACCCACTACAACCTTATTAAGAATCTGTTACAACGATTAAAACAATAGAAGAGGGGCAAGCGCTTTCTCACTCACTAGATACCCATGAGACTAAGTGACTCTGAATGATTGTACCTGGAGCGTGGGAGGTGGCAGCCAGATTCGACAGGGTGAAACCAATGCAGGAGGTGGAAAATAGTTTCAACAACGCTCCCCTTATGATGACAACCCAACGCTGAATTTGAATTTGAAAGAAAACACAAGTGTTGGATCAATCAATGCTCCCTCACTCCTTGACGCCCAATGCTAACTTGAAAACCAATTCTCCCTCCAGAACTCATTTCCTCGTTTTATGCATAGAGATTCATCTCCTCCTCCATGGTTTTGGCATTTTGGATGGCTTTGATACCATTTGTTAACATTCTAGCCACCATTAGCAAGCTAATATGCAGTGGATTAATACAAAAAATAGATCAAACATTTGAAATGAGGATTTACGCGGTTCACCCAAGATTTGGGCTACATCCAACAAGCGAAGGCATCGATTGTCTTATTATTCAGATCAAGGAGATTTACAACAACTACACTCATACATCTCTCTCACTCTGTCAGCCTCTACAGGCACACATGGGTTTATATTAATCTACACATGAAACTGATTTATTTAATGCAGTCATATCCCAATCTAACTTAGTCTCATTAGTTACAACAAATACTGAATTATATGATCTAAAATTCTAATCCTGGGAATTCGTTGTCACCAAAATTCCAACAATTAGAACATAAAACTCTAATATTTAAAAATTAATGAGAAACATAATGTATTTTAGTGTAGACAATAATGAAACAAGGGTGATGAAATACAAACTTTACAAATTTCAAGGTAATATGGTCAAACGTTCTAAGACTTGATATAGGAAAATCATTTATCAACTTATTAGTTTTTAATAAACTAAACAACTAAGTTTTTGAGTTAAAAATGTAAGGGTCCTACTAAGGAGTTGATGGTTGATAAAGTGGTTTAATAAACTAAACAACTAAGTTTTTGAGTTAAAAACTTTCAAGGGTCCTACTAAGAAGTTGATGGTTGATAAAGTGGCAAAGAGGTGTAGAGGAGTGTACTCACTCAAAAAATGCATACATGTTCCTTTTTATATGGATATGAGTTCCTGCAAACTACAACACACAATTGCAACTAGATTACTAGGTCATGATTTCAATGCACACGTGTATTCCTAGTGCTTGCATTCTACTAAGTATAAAAAAATAAACACAATCATCTTTACATTCAGAGGTGATTTCTACAACCGAGTATGGGGGAGATGTGTAATTTCATGGAGTTGACATGTGGAAAAAAATATATTAATAACAAAAAAACATTCAATGTTAGCCATAAATAAAATATTTCAATGTCCACCTTAAGTAAAATATTGCAATATCAAGTTTATATCTGTGTGTGTGTGTGTACATGAGGCTTTCTATAGAATCCCACTGAATAGGTGGCCAAGTGGCACATTATGTGTGCAGGGAGGTCACCATCATGGATGGCTACTTGCCCTTAGTCAACTATTTGGAAGATACTATGTCAGAGACTGATATTTTCTCCACTTCATCTATTCTTGGTGCTCTTGCTTCAGGTGACCTCGCCAAGGTATCTTATGTCAAGGTGAACAACACCTTTATTCATTTTCATGTTCCATGTTAGCATCCTGACATTATTGATTCGAGATTGACATATGTGGGATCATATTGTCCAACAATAGTACAAAAAGTAACTCCCGAGAGTAGGCAAGGCTTAATGATCGAGGGGTCTCCCAAAAAAAGAGGCATTAAGGATTTTTCTTGTGAATCTCATCTGATTTCTTTTGTTCCTATGTTTTCGGGATAAGAGACAAAGTCAAGTGGAGATGGGGTGCAAGGATTCATTGGTAAAAAACTTTCTTTATATGATCTCTAGGGTGGTCGATATGATTTGGGTCCTACACCTCCACGGAAGCACAAAAGAGTGGTGAGCATGGATGATTTTAGGGGCTAAATTTCGCTCATGGGCTAATTTTCCATGGTTTTTCCAAAAATGAGATTTGCTATTTTAAAAATAATTCGCCCAAATTCTATAGGATAAAATTATTTTACCTTAAAAATCGCCAAAATTTTATAAAAACTATATAAAATCCTTAGAAATTTGAATATTTTTACAAAAATATCGCCAAACATTTATAGTTGGCATA
>ML783878.1:364659-390373 GCA_009831015.1 Picea engelmannii | reverse complement strand
TGTAGCTTATGCTGAAACACCAGGCTGTAGCATAAGCTGAAACACAGTGCTGAGTATATGCTGAAACACTGCTGTAATAGATGCTGAAACACTGTTGTAGTAGATGCTGAAACACTGCTGTAGTAGATGCTGAAACACTGCTGTAGTAGATGCTGAAACACGGCTGTAGCAGATGCTGAAACACGGCTGTAGCATATGCTGAAACAGTGCTGAAACTGAGTTTGGCATTTAAATTTGACTGAAAAATCAGCGAGACTGAAACTGGGTGGGATTTTGAAAAATTAACAGGTTTTTCCTGAACAATCGCGTACATCATTCTTGTTTGCTTGATTGTTGAGTTTGGTGTTTCTTGGGTAAGTTTTGATGGTTGTTGATTCTTCTTAGGTCTCTATCATAACTCTTAAGTGCCTGCAGAGTGATAAACCTTTCTTTGGTGGAATTTTCAGGAAGTTTTTTCTTTCTCATCATCTTTTTCATTGGTTGTCCTTGCATCTTGGTCTGGGTGTTTGCATCTTGATGTCCTGCTTGGTTTGTCTCTGTTTTCTTACATTAGGATTGTATATCAAGTTGTTGTTCAATCCTTGAATTTTTATTTCTTTATATTGAAAATAAAAATATATATACATTTTGCATGTTGGCATTTGATCTTTTGGGTTCTCATTATTGATCTTGATACATGTATAGAAATATTTCATCTTATTTGAAAGTGTAGAGTTTAATTGAAAGTTTCATTTTTGAAAAGCTTATCATTTATTGAGAATTGAAGTTAGTAATTTGCATTATATTCATTTTCATTTCTTTTACTTGCTGATTGATAACATCATCAGTTTCACGACCTCATATTTTGAGTAAACAAAGCCACTAAAAGTAACGCCGATAAATTTAAAATTGATTAGAAACGATTTTACTTTTCAGGGTGCACAAACTAACTTAAGGTTTAGAGCCTTGGAATAGGATTTTGTGAGTAAACTTCTCCAAGGATATTAAACTCAACATATCTGTATGACTAAGGGAGTGGTGAAATCTACTGTATAATTGGTGATGTCAGGAGGCTCCGCTCAGACCGAAGTTAAGCATGAGGTCACACAAAGTTGGTTGCGAAGATATCCCTCCAATACCTTCTTAGCATCAGAGATATTTATGGGGATATATTCATATATGGGAGTCTTGCTAGTACCTTTACTTCTGTGAGAGGTGGTGATTTCGATATTTCGGGCTTTTTTACCCTGCCCATATGGTGGACTTGACTTACGACTGTTCTCCTTCACATTCGTTATATCATGGTGGCTTTAGTTGCTTGACATAGGTAGCAACATAGGTTACTTGCAGGGGTTATTCTGCAGGTACCCTGAGTCATATAAGGGTCAAACAACAAACAACCTTTATGGAGGATTACCTCTCCGGGGGGATCTGACTGATTATACTTTTAAGCCCACATGGGCCCTTATAATTGATTATGATACCTCCGATCTTTTGAAGGGAATAATATTTTATTATTATTTCCCAAAGGCTAAGGTGGACATGATCGGTGTTGTCCTAAGTTCCTGGAAAGGGAACAAGTGCTAACTAGAAGTCATGCAGCTGCAGGAAGACATGTGTCGACCTACGCACATGCAGTTAAAGCTAGGAAATCCAACTCTATGGGGGTTCGCTTCCCATTCTATATTTTTTCCCCATCCTTGTGTCTAGACCAGTCTCGAGTTCCTCATGACCCTTATGATTATTTGGAAGTTGGTCACCCTACTGGATTCACCATTGACTCACGTACTAAGCCACCATCATCTCCATCATTGACCTATGACCAGGAACACACCCTGTAACTGTTTGAGCCGTGTTGTGTCATAATCGTTGGTTGTTTCATCCCACACAATTCCTGGACTGAGTTTTTCTTACTGCCATCGTTTGATTTTACTGACCTTTGTTGTTTCCATCACCTTTTCAGGAATTGACTTAGAAGTGGAATGAAGGAGCAGGTTGTCGGGCCTACAAGCAACACTCTCCAGGTGAGAGAGGTTGTTGGGGAAGTGATTTCCCAGAGGGAGCCCAACTGCAACTATAGTGATTGGAAAATTCCTCTCCGACCTATTACTAAATCCCTGGAAGGGAAGTGGGGCATTCGAAGGACTATGGAGCAAAGAAGGGGAACACTTCCTGTGGTGGGACATGCATGTAGGGAATGAGAGGCTGCAGACTGTTAGTGTGAGTTGGACCTGGGAGATAATCCTTCATGTTGACTGTGTGACTTTCTTATTGCATTGCGAAGCCTAGGAATCCGTTGCTCTGTGGAGTTTAGTCCTAGCTCTGGGGTGACCCATTGCTGAGCATAATGAGTAGTGTGGTCTAAGGCTGGGAGGTTCGCGGAAGGTATGCATGTAGTTGGTGGTCATCTATTGAAATATAAGTACCAAATTTTGTTGATTGCATGTTGTGTAATTGTACATGTTTTATAACTTGATGAGTAATTCCTAGATATTTCATATATGTTGTATGTGTAGGCTTACTGTTATTTCCGCATTAATATGTGTATGGTTAGAATATGTTGTGTGAATGCATATATTGTCAGTATGTTTTAATGATTATCCCACATGAATAAGTGGCCTGAACAAAAAATTGTAACTGTTAATTGTGTTAGATATGCATTCATATAAATTTACAAAATGGTATCAGAGCTAAGTGAAACGTACAAGAAGTGGCATTGCCCAGCCGGTTGGTGGTTGGGGACGTTACAAAATGGTATCCGATCCATGATTTCAACACTGAGCCCGGATTGGCCATGTTAGTGGAAGATGAAGAAAAAGTTTCGAAAAAGATTTGTTATCGAAATGGAAAAAATTGAAGTTCAAAGCCCAATTTTCGACACTGAGCCTGAATTAGGCCGTATAAGTGGTTATGGAATCAAAATCTTAGAGCAAATTGTTGTTGAGAAGGACAAAATTTAAATTTCAGAGCATTCCAGAGTGCGAAGAGAGAACCTTGGCCATGTTTGGAAGATTAGGAGATATAGCGGTTCAAGAAAGATAGCAGAGAGTAGAGACTGCAGTAATCGGGGGGTTTGGAACCACAAGGTTTGAAGTTGAGCCGTCATATCAAGCGGAGAGTAAGTCATGACTGTCATATCTCATTGAGGGTAGATCGATGACGGGGAGCAATTGCAGAGATCGTGAAGGAAATTAAAGTGAGTGTAAGTTGAGACCCTGCAATCCCTCAGGATCATTGATATTGCTAGATCACCAGATCAACAGTGTATATCGATCCCACTACGAATATGAATCTTTTCATTGCAGATATCAGGAAGGAAATTAAAGCTTGAGAAAGTTGAGTTCTGACAATCAATCTTGGTCGTTGATCTTCACGATCCATTAAAACACGACTGTCGATCTTGAAAAGTGAGATAAGCACCCAAAGGATAAGTCGGGGTCACATCTCTCGATCACATGTAGAGAAGACAAAACGAAATTTGTTCGATTTATGTCCATTGATCCAAGAACAAAACACGTGTCGGAAAGTTAGCTTATTTGGGAATACACAATTCGGGAGAAACAAGGTGTGAATAGAGTGGAAACTCCTGAAGTTATGAAACCTGAAGCTGTGAAGTCCCAAAATCCAAAGACAATACGGACCGTTCGTCGAAGGAGACACATTTCAGAAGATCAACTTGTTTGGGAATTCGACGTTCAGGAGAAACAAGGTATGCTAAGGTGAAATCTATTGAAGCCCAAAGTCTCGAAGTGACCTGGGCTGTTGAAGTCACTAGGGATGACATGGATACATGGGATGTGTGCCACGTGTCAGTGAGTTAAGAACCTTGGTAAGATGGAAATGTATTTAGAACGTGACATATGTCACCGACCTGATTTGACCATGTGTTGGATTTATGTGTCCAACCATGTGGCGCTCCTGGAGGTGGCACAAGGTAGTTAAAATTGGAAAAGAAGTTAGTTGGATCCGACCTGCATTAACTTTGGTCATGATCTATCAATATTGAGGGTTGGGAGGCATTGCAGAGATCGAAATTGCGCGACAGATAATTCTACAAGGTGGTCCCGCAATCCAAACCATGGTTTCCCAGAAGGGGTACGTGTCAACATGGGCACAATTCCGGAAATATCGGTGGGTTACTCCAAAACTGCCAACCCCTGTCCCTGCAATTTAAAAAGTACTAAACTTGATGTGACATTTTCGGCATTTATTAGTTCGAGCATGGAAACCATGGGCACCAGTGGACACATGGCACAATATCGTGAATTTCAAAGAATAGACACTCCAGAAGAAGTTGTGCATGAAGGAAGGTGGACTGTAGATCCATCATTTTGCGAGCATTCTACAATTCGTTGTTTTGTGATGTTGGGATGTGCAGAAAAAGGGAAACCTCTAAATCTCGGAGCCCGAAGTTTCAGAGCTCCGGATAAGCACCCAAATCATAAGTGTTGGGTCACATCCAAGGTCACATGTGAACCAAGGGTTGAAGAAAAGGAGCTAGTGCCCAAAATTTGTTGCAGAACAGAACTGGACTTAGAGACTAAAGTTCGAGGGGTTCTTGACCAACCAAGACTTACAAAAAATGGAATTTGATATTGTTTTTGTTGAATAAGATTGGTTTATTCTAGAAAATTATTAAAGTCTGATAGTTTGACAAAATTTCGGTTGACTGCACATTTTGCAGAGTTAATGATTGTTAGAACTAAACCAAATTGTTGCATAGTGCAGAGAAATGGAGAATACACAAGGTGGTTATAGTTTGGAAAATGAAGTTAGAGCAATGGATTTCGATTTAAGAGTTGAAGGATCGAATTCCAATGGGCATGGAGAAGAGATATATAAAGGAAACATGATGAAAATCATCGAAAAGTTGCAGAAATATGTCTAGACTCACCGAGTAGATAACAAAAATATCATGAATCTAGGGAGAAAAAAGGATAATTCAACATAAAGTTGATGTAGAGCCTGGAAAGAGTAGAAAAATAATTGGATAAGGAGAGTGGCTCAAGAAAATCAAGGATTAAGTGATAACATACATCACTAGCACTCTCCAAGGCATTCCAATAAGAGAGCACACCGCAGCTCAAGATCGTCCCCTGTTAGGAAGAATAAGAGGTCTGGGGTGGATGAGATACGAGGGGAAATGAACAAAATCAAACCTCTTACATTTGATGGTGAGCACAAGAAGGATGAAGATGCAGAGACATGGCTACTAGGCATGATGAAGTACTTCCAATTGCATAATGATTCTTCTCATGCAGAGGGAAGAATTTCCATATATCAACTCAAAGGTAAGGCATCCATGTGGTGGGATCAACTTGTACAGGTGTATCACATTAAAGAGAAGGATGTTACTTGGAGGGAATTTAAGAAGTATTTTGAAAATAAATACTTGACTAAGAGGTACTATGATAAGAAAATGAAAGAGTTATTTGAACTCAAGTTGGGATGTATGTCCATTGATGAGTATGAAAGAAAGTTTTTAGAGTTTCTGAAGTGTGTTTTTTTCATCAAGGATGATACAATCAAGATTCATAGGTATTTTAGTGGGTTGCCACCATCCATAAGTGACAGAATTCAATTATTATGATCCCAAAAAATTGGAGGAGACCATAAGGCGAGCTATGTTCCCATATGATAAAAAAAAAGCAAGGCCAAATTTCCAAAAAGCTTGGGAGGACAAGAAAAAATTCAAGATGGATCAGAGGAAGAAGGGAATTAAGCCACCATTCTTCAAAAATAATCGTCAGGGACAACCAACTTCTAGAGAATCTAGAATGATTGATACAGGTGGTCAAGGCCAATGCAACCACCTATTCAATGTTGGGGTTGTAAAAGTGATCATATGTTTAGAGATTGTCCCCACATAAGTGACAAAGAGAAATTTGTTCACAATGTTAAACGAGCTAAAACAGTGGGGGACATGGGAAGAAATATACCAAGGATCTATGCAGCTCTGGACAACAAGAAAGAAGAGTATCAATCACATATGATTGAAGTGGAAGGTATGATCAACAACCAAACCATTACTATTTTAATTGATTTAGGAGCTAGTCATAGTTATATAGATCCTAAGATGGTGAAAAATTTGCAATTACCAAGAAACAAGTATGGAAAATCTTGGTTGGTGTAGCTGGCTACTGGAGCCAAAAGAAAAGTCAATGAGATGGTTAAGTAATGTCTTATGGACATGAATGGACTGAGAACAAGGACAAATTTGAACATCTTGCCTTTAGGATCTTATGACTGCCTAATTGGTATGGATTGGTTATACCAACACCATGCCATATTAGATTGTCATAACAAGGCATTCAATTGCCTATATGAGGAAGGAAATCAGAGAATAGTCCAAGGAATTCCCAGGGCAGTTAATTTCCTAGAAATCTCAACAATGCAGATGGAGAAGTGCTACAGGAAAGGTTGTCAAATATTTGGAGCCCATATGGAGGAAGCATCTAAGGATAAGCTGCCAAATATGGAGGATCATGCAGTATTGGAAGATTTTGAGGATGTGTTCAAGGAGTTATTAGGACTACCTCCAAAGAGATATATTGATTTCTTTATAAATTTAGTGCCTGGAGCAACTCCAGTGTCGAAGAATCCTTACAGAATGAGTACACTCGAACTGAAGGAGTTGCAAATGTAGCTTGAAGAACTTATAAAGAAGGGGTATATACACCCAAGTGTGTCACCTTGGGGTGCCTTTGTCTTGTTTGTAAATAAGAAATATGGGATATTGATATTGTGCATCGACTTCAGACGGTTCAATAAAGTAACTATAAAGAACAAGTATCATCTGCCAAGGATTGATGATCTCTTTGATCAATTGAAGGATGCAAATATATTTTCAAAAATAGATCTCCAGTCTTGATATCATGAGGTAAGGATTAAAGAGGAATATATCAGCAAGACCGCCTTCAGGACAATGTATGGTCATTATGAGTTCACAGTGGTGCCATTTGGGTTGTCGAATGCATCAATTGTTTTTATGTGCTTAATGAATGGTGTTTTCCGGGAATATTTAGACAAGTTTGTCATTGTCTTTTTGGATGACATCCTTGTATTTTCCAAGTCAGAGGAAGAGCATGATCATCATTTGAGGATGGTGTTTCAAGTTCTAAAGGAGCATCAGTTGTATGCCAAATTGAGCAAGTGCCTGTTTTATCAAAACAAAATTCAATATTTGGGGCATATCATATCTGAAGAAGGGATAGCAGTGGACCCTGAAAAGATTGAGGCCATTAAAGGGTGGACAACACCTAATAATGTGACAGAATTCAAATCCTTCATGGGTCTAGCTAGCTACTACAGAAGGTTATGACAGGGTTTTCGAGAATAGCTCACCCCATCACTTCCTTGCAAAGGAAGGGGAAAAAGTTTCAATGGACAAAAGAATGTGAAAAGAGTTTCAAGAAATTGAAGCATCTATTAACCAGTGCTCCAATTCTGAAGATCACAGATCCGAATGAATATTTTTTGGTTTGCACAGATGCGTGCAAAGAAGGACTTGGTGGAGTCCTTAGCCAAAATGGGTTTGTGATATGTTTCGAGTCCAAAAAATTGAAAGAGCATGAAAGGCTCTATGCCACTCATGATTTGGAATTGACAGCCATAGTGCACACTTTCAAGAAGTGGAAGCACTACCTCATGGGAAATAGGTTTCAACTAAGGACAGACCATAATGGTCTGAAATATTTGTTTGATCAGCCTACTTTGAATGCTAGGAAGAGTAGATGGTTGGAACTCCTCTATGAGTATGACTTTGATATCAAGCATGTCAAAAGAAAGAAGAACAAAGTGGTTGACGCACTCAACATGAGAGTGAATGAAATGCATGCTACATCCATTATCATGTATCAGATGGATCTCAAAGGCATAATTTCTGAAGCTACAAAAGAATATTTGTAGTAGATGGAATTGGTAACAAAATTTCAGCAAGGTAAAATGTAGTAGAAAACTGAAGATTATGGATTGGGAATTGATGGAATTCTCTTGCACAAAAATAGAGTTTATGTACCAGATTCTCAATAATTGAGAAGTGCAATTTTAAAAGAGATGCATGTTGTACCTTATGCAGGACACCCAGGATATCAGAAAAAAAAATTAGCAGTCAAAAGCCAATATTATTGGCCAGGCATGAAGATGGAGATTGCTGATTTTATTGCTAAATGCTTGGAATGTCAAAGGGTCAAGGCTGAGCATAGACACCTGGATGGGTCACTACAACCATTACCCATTCCTGAATGGAAATGGGATGTGTTGAAAATGGATTTCATCATGGGATTTCCCAAAACGAGCAAGCAACATGATGCAATCATGGTGGTGGTCGACAAGCTTACTAAAGCTGCCCATTTCGTTCCTATGAAGACTACCCATAAGGAAACTAATGTTCTTGATATTTATATGAGGAAAGTGGCATGCTTGCATGGTGTACCCAAGACAATTGTGTTTGACATAGACCCAGAGTTTACATCAAATTTATAGAAGGGGTTATTCAAAGGGTTCGGAACAAATCTGAACTTCAGCACAACATATCATCCTCAGTCTAATGGGAAGACAAAGAGGGTGAACCGAGTGATAAAATATATGTTAAGAATGTATGTGATGGAAAAACCATCTAAATGGGAAGATTATCTACACTTGGTAAAATTTTCCTACAACAATGGGTATCAAGCATCACTGAAGATGAGCCCTTTTGAAGCACTTTATGGAAGAAGTGGTTGGGCCAGAGTTGCTCAAGGAAATGGAAGAAAAAATGTTGAATATTAAGCATAATTTGAAGTTTGTCGAAGACAAGAAGAAAATTTGTGCTGATAAGAACATAACTCACAAAAAATTTGAAGTAGGGGATCATGTATTGTTGAGAGTGAAGGCCAACAAAAGTTCCTTGAAGTTGGGAAATTGTTCAAAGTTGGCAGCTCGATATTGTGGGCCAATTAAAATCCTATAGAGGATTGGTCCAATAGAATATAGGCTTGCATTTCCTGCATGCATGTCCATACATAATGTATTTCATGTGTCATTGCTTAATAAATATGTACCTGATGTTAATCATGTTATTGATTGGAAAGTGATTCTGGTGGAGCATGAAAACACTTTTCAGGTGCATCTGGTGTGTATGTTGGATGCTCCAGAATTGATCCATAGGGCTTGAAAAAGTTCAGTGGACCTGGTACGATCCTGAGCACGCAACATGGGAGCATGAAGATGCTATGTGAGCAGAGTACCTGCATCGTTTTGAAGATTTTGGAAATCTTGTTGTTTTTATGTAAGTAAGTTGCACTGATGAAAGTGCAAAATAAGGGGAGGGGCTTGTAGCACCCCAAGGTCGAGCCCCTTCTGAATTGTAATTATGTTTATAGGATGGTGAGACAAGTGTTAATAAGCTGAATACTTACATGTTTATTAGGCTGGAAAGCCTAGATGCTTAAGGCCATGAGCCTGATTTTTGTATATGTAATTGCACATATCATTAATAAAATTACACTTCTTCGAGTAGACCAACCATGAAGAAAGAGTATGGGGGACTAAGCTCCACTAGGTAGGGTAAGGAAGCAGGCTAAGTGTTTTGGCCTAGGGGGTATTTACTAAGCCAGTGGGATATTTACTTTCTTTTACATTGAGTTATTTGTTTTATTGAATCCTTGAGCCAACTTTCAACCATTTTATAAAAACCTATTCACAAAACCTTTCATAAATACCATTGAAATAACTTGATGATGCCCTAGATTTCCCTTTCAGAGTCAAGTGCAACTTTAGGGACTAACAGAAGGAACGTTAAATTTACTTACATAAATAGTAAAAATATTTTCCATTTAGAATAAACATTCCATTACAAAATTCACATAGATATTAAATGTTTTATGAAACAAAATGACAACAATAGATTAAATAAATATGAGTATACAACAGTAAAACATTTTTTTTAAATCCCATAGCTCAATGAGTCACCCATCCTCAACCAAACACTCTTTAACTCAACTAAAGCATAAGACCCAACCCAAACCAGATCTCCAATTCTCAGAAACAATTATTTTATAATTTTGTAAATGCATAGCATCTATAAATGATAAATCAATGTATATGAGACCAAAAATTGGTAAATATCATACAATACAAATACATAGACAACTCTAAAAACCTTCTCAATAAGGTGTGGAACATTTGATTATCTACACACTTAATGTAGCTCCAATTGATTTCTTATTTCGTGTAGTTTTCTCTCCATCTCAAAAACATACTGCAAGATATGTGCCAACCGAGTAAATCATGTTGCAAGAGATGTTCCATCAGAGTAAATGTATTTAACAACCTTGTATATAAAGTTAACTTCTTAAAAGTCATTTAAGCGATCATAAATAAACATATATCTTTACAAAATAATTCCTACATCTAAGAATGTTCTCATGCCTCATTGAAATGCTCGAAACACACACAATGAAACAATAATATAAGTGTAGACACCGATGAAACAAGGGTGATGAAATAAAAACTTTACGAATTTCAGGGTAATATGGTCAAACGTTCTAATACTTGATATAGTAAAATCATTTATCAACTTGTCAGTTTTTAGTAAACTAAACAACTATGTTTTTACGTTAAAATTATTAAAGGGTCCTCATAAGAAGTTGATGGTTGATAAAGTGGCAAAGAGGTGCAAAGGAGTGTACTCACTCAAAAATGCATACATGTTCCTTTTTATATAGATTTGAGTTCAAACTACCACACACTAGTGCCTGTATTCTTCTAAGTATAAAGGAAAATACACACTCATCTTTGTGTTGAGAGGTTATTTCTACAACCGAGTATGAGGGAGATGTGTAATTTCATGGAGTTGACATGTGGGAAAAAAAAAAAAAACATTCAATGTTTTCCATAAATAAAATATTTCAATGTCCACCTTAAGTAAAATATTGCAATATCAACTTTATATGTGTGTGTGTATGTGCACACGCGGAATCCCACTGAGTAGGTGGCCAAGTGGCACGTTATGTGTGCGGGGAGGTCACCATCATGGATGGGTACTTTCCCTTAGTCAACTATTCCTAAGATATTATGTTAGAGACTGAGATTTTCTCCACTTCATCGTTTCTTGGTGCCTGTGCTCCAGGTGACCTCGACGAGGTATCTTATGCCAAGGTGGATGACACCTTTATTCCATTTCATGTTCCATGTTAGGATCCTAGCATTATTTATTCGAGATTGACATATTTGGGATCATATCGTCCAACGATAGTAAAAAAAGTGATTCCCAAGAGTAGGCAAGGCTCAATGATCGAGGGGTATCCCAAAAAAGGTGACATTCATGATTTTTCTTGTGAATATCATCGGAGTTCTTTTGTTCCTGTGTTTTCGGGATAAGAGATGAATACCAATGGAGATGGGGTGCAAAGATTCATCAACAAAAAAATTTCCTTATATGAGCGCTAGGGTGGTCGATATGATTTGGGTCCTACGCCTCCATAGAAGCGCAAAAGAGCAGTGAGATCTTGTGGGAGTTGCATAGCATTGTTGGTGGGTAAGGATATCAAAGCTAACAAAACACTAATCTTAAGGGTTTTTCTTTGGTTGGGAAGTTTTGTTTTTAGTTTTTTTTTAGTAAGTTCTATTTCTTAGTGTATGGATTTGTTCTGGAGGCCTGAGCTGGGGTATGTTCTAGTTTTTCATTTGTTATCCTGTGGGTGGTTGAATTTATTTTTAGTATCAAAGACGATGCCTTGATGATTTTGGCTGAAGTATAGTATTTTGATCGGCATATGTTGTGCACAAAATTATGACACCCTCTTTTTTATGCCAAGGAAGAGGTGTTTTCCATCTTACCAACATCTGAAAAGTTTTCTAACTTTTCATTGGAATTATGGAAGAATGATGGTTTATCGGATATTGGGGAGGCATTGGGTACTTTTATTACATCTGATAAAAGTTATAAATATATTATTCATTGTTCTGTGGCACAATTATTGGTGGATTTATATCCAAGGTAGGGGTTATGTGAATCTTTGAATATGGTGTGGGATGATAGGACGTTTACCTAGAATTTGGACTATTTAAATGTCCCCTTTCATTGCTCTCGTTGTCACAAATTCATCGATGTAATGGTGGAACGTGTGCTTGAATTTTAGAAAACAATTCATGGTGACTCTATCTTGGATGTGAAGGTTCATGTGGGTAGTTTGGAGGCTTGTTAGGAAGTGTTTCCTCCACCTCTAGTCAACTTGTATTTTAATAATGAATATAAGAGGTCACAACCCATGGGACAAGCTTCATATTAGGATGTGGAGGTTTCTAATTTTCAAGTTGGAGAGGTTCTAGTCTCCATCGATGTAGTGAAGTTGTAAAAGGATGAGGATAGAGAGAAACCATTCTTTGTTGCATATGAATTTGAAATGTCAACATCTCAATGGAGAAATGTTGAATCCATCTGGGAAAAAAGTGCTACTTCAAACGGAAATTCTAGTAAGTATAGAAGTTATGTTGTCCCTCCCCTATCTTTTGTTCTTTCACTTAGTGGGCCTTCCTTCATCAAGTAGTTGAATGTGTCTTGTCCTTTTATTGTTGGTGGTTTTGTTCCACCTATGGATAGTATTATGGTTTAGTCTGAGAGATTAACTACATTCAATCTTGGAAAGGACTTGGACAATTCCTCTTGTTGGGTGTTCAGTGCTCAAATTTCTTCTTCTTCAAGTTTTATGTCAAATTCATCAGGTCGACATCCTTATATGATTGGACCCATGGAGCCCTCTCAGGCATCCTCTAGCCTAGGTGGTTTAGGGATTGATGTTACTAAATATTTTAGTCCTGGTTGGGACAATTGCAGGTTGACAATGAAGCACGGCCAAGAGAGAGCCTCTCATGAGGTTTCATAGTGAAGGAAGTGTCTCATTTAAGGAATTATTGGAGATGGTAAAACCCTTTTAGGTGGGACTCGATGAATTTTTGTTCGATTAATATCTAGGGTCTAGGAGGGAGGGCCAAAAACAATTCCATTTAGCATATTGTTGATATATATCATCCAAATATTTTTATTATTCAAGATTCCATGGGGGGTTGTGAGTCTTTCATTCTCGAGTTGGTAAAAAATTTTCCGGTTTGGGAATTTGTTGTGGTGGAATCTACTAGTCACTTAGGTGGAATAATCACATGTTGGTCCTCGAATTGTAAGTTATTAAACTCTTTTTCTACTTGCTCAGGTATTATGACAAAAATATTTAACTTGGAGCTAGATTGTAGCCTTTTGGTCCTCAATTTATATGGTCCTTTTGATGGTAAGGATGTGTTTTGTTCCAAGATATTTTGGATGTAGTGTTTGAAGGTGGATTCACTTATCATTGGTGGAGATCTCAATTTTATGGTCAGTGGGTCTAAAATTTGGGGATCCAAGTCCCATGAAGATAATTTGGTTTTTTTCTTCATCGAAAGTTTTGAATGACAAGGTAGTTTGATGTGGAACCAACAAAGTTTAGGCCAACTTGGAATAACAATAGATTTGGGGAGGATTCCATTGCAAAGCGCCTAGATCATTTATTGATTAACCATAATATTATTGAGACAATGGGTATGTATAGATTGTGAGTTGTCCAAACTCGAGCTTATGATCATTTTCTTATTTTCTTAGATTTGGTTCACCCTGATGAGAGGCTAGGTTCACCATTTAAGTTCATTTCTTCTTGGATAATCTTGGAGTTCCAATTCATAGTCAAGAGTAATTGATGTCAGTTTCAGAGGGGTGTTAATTTGTCTCCTAGTATTCACTTTGTATCTCATTTAAAGATACTAAAGGGACTAGTCTCATCACGGACCAGAGAGAGAAGAAGTTCTATGGATCATGCTCTTAGGACTATTGAGGAGAAGATGGGAAGCATTTATGGTTCTATTTAATATGGACAGTGGGTACTAGAGATTTTGGAAGAATGTAGGATTCTTGAATCCCTTCATCATTCCTTACTTTTGGAATAGGAGAAAACGTGGCATCTCAAAAGCCACACCCTATCGATAGATGTAGGTAACTAGAATTATAAAGTCCTTCCATAATTTTTCCAACCATAGTACAAACAATAATATTATTTGAGATCTTCAGGATTTGTAAGGAAATTGTGTTTGTGGTTTTCAGAACTTGATGGCTCTAGAGGTTGATGATTTTAATGAACTATTTAATGAGTTTAGACTAGATCAAGGTGGACTCTATTCTAAAAAACATACTTTCTTTCCAGAGCTTATATTGGATGAGGAGAATGGTGAATTATATAGAGAGGTTTATTTAGAATATTTGTGGGGGTTTTTATCCACTTTTAAAAAAGAAAAAATTCTTAGGCCGAATGGTTGGACTATAGATCTCTTTGATAAAAATTTTGACCATCTCGGTGATGATTTTGTTCAAGTGGTTGAAGAAGTGCATACTTCATGTAATATCCTTCCTTTTATCGATCTCACTTTTTTTGATGTCATTCCGAAGTCATATCTCCCTATTTTAATGATTTTAGGCCTATTTCACTTTGCAACTATCTCTACAAGATTATTGAAAACATTATTGCACCTTGCCTTAAACCTATTCACTCTTCAATCTCAGCAGAACAATTTGGATTTTTGAAAGATTCATTGATACATGAAGCCATAGGCTCAGCACAAGAACGTATTCATTCTATCAAATTAAATAATTGTCGGTGCTCTGTGGTCAAGATTGATCTCTCCAAAGCCTATGATAGGGTTTCCTGGATTTATCTTCATCTTCTCCTTTTGCATGTGGGTTTTGATTTATCCATATTTAAGTAGATTATGATCTTTGTCCCTACCATTTCTTGTGTTGCTCTAATCAGTGGGGAAGGCTCTCCTTTCTTTCATTCGGGCTGTGGACTTCACCAGGTTTGTACTTTATTGCCCTATCTATTTCTATTGGTGGTGGATGGATTTAGCCATGCTTTGGGAAAAGAAAAAAGAGTTAATGGTTTTCTCAGGGTTTGATTAGGGTGATCGGTAAAAATTAATCACTTATTGTTTGTAAATGATATTCTTATTTTTTTCTCTTCTACAGAACATATCATTGTCATATTTAAGGATTATCTCAATATTTTTAGTTAAACCACATGTATTATTATTAATGAGGAGAAATATTCCATCTACCTGGTGGATGTTTAGGGTCCTCACCATCTCTTATTTGACTCTCTACTTAAATTGTTTATTCATGCGATGGGGTGCGGTTTCAAGTATATTGGTTTTAATATTAAGACAAATAAATATGGGTCAGATGATTAGACGTGGTTGGTGGCCCAGGTTGAGAGAAGAATCCATTTATGGAGTAATACATGGATCTCTCGGGGAGGCATGATTATGTTAATCAAATAAGTGATTGAAGAAATACCTTTATATTGGAACTTGTTAGCTAATATCCTGAAAGGGATTTTGGCTCAAATATGTAAAATGTTTTTTAATTTCTTGTGTAAAGGTAGTTTTGATCATCTTAGGTCCCATCTGGTGAATTGGAAATGTCTTTCTTCTTTGAAAATTGTAGGTGGTTGGAGCCTTAAATACTTAGTGTCATTTTGGGTATGTGCTGGTGGAGTAATATTTGTGGGTGTTTTTGTCTAGTGATAGTTTATGGAGGAGCATATTGATAACCAAATATATTGAGCCTAGATCAATTTAAGATTCGATCCAACAACATAGAAAACGTATCACAAATGTCTCAAGTCAATGGAGGGTGCTCATAAATGATTTTCCTTTGATCAATCGATTCCTTGCTTGGAAAGTAGGCTATGAAAGGTAGGTTTGGAGGAGTTGACTCTATAGTCAGTTTTGCGGACCAATATTTCCTTCCAAGTCCATTGGTGGATAACTTGCAAGAGATAAGGATATGTACTCTCAATTGTATTGGAAATCCTCTGCTTTCTTCCATGTGGAAACAATATTGGTGTTTAGCGGTGGATATTGGTGTGTAAAATAATTGGTTAGAGGAATTGACATAGTATACAATTTCTCTCAAACTATGTCATGTGCATTTATTGGAGGTAGAGGATGAGTTAGTTGGGAATTTCCTGAATTCGGGAGGAACATATTCGATGAAATTGGGTTATAAATCATTGTCACATGGTGATGGCAGTGAAATATGTTGGTGGTTTAAACCTTTGTGTCTTTTGAAAGGGTCGTTAAAGGTAAATTCACTTTTCTGGCTTATTCTTCAAAATCAAGTATAAATAACCGGTCTAGATCCATATTAACTCTGGATCTATTATTCATGGAGAGGGATCAAATCCATTGTGTGAAAACGTCTTTTAAATTGAAAAAAATTTGAAAAAAGGTTTACACCTCAAGGTATTTGGTCCCCCTTGGTGCATGATAGACCCAAAGTTAAAATGGATATACATTGGTGTATTTATATTCTAAATCACACTATGTGTTTCATGGAGAATGCATGATTTTAGGGGAAAAATTAGTACATCTTAATTCCATGAGGATGAGAGACATTTCCATCCCCACCATTTACTATTTCCACAATTCATTTCAGGTAGGTTTACCCATCCATTTGTTTTTAGTATATCTATTAAATTATTTAAATTAAAAAATTATAGAAAGTATTGTATTCTTCTTCAAATGAACACATAAATTATATTATCATTGAGCATGCACATGAATAGAACCTGAATGCAACATCACTCAATGAATTTTTTTTGAACACTAACCTCCAACCACCAAGAATAGATTCAAACGTTGAAATGGGAAATGGCGTTGACTAACTCAGAAACTTGATTGTCTCTTCTAGACACACTATAGGGTCCTCACACATTTCACTCTCTACATCACTTCAAACCATTATATTTTCCATCACTAATGTTTGAGAGAAATTATTTCATATTTCTGAATATAGAGATTGGATGTTTGAATTCTATAGGATGGGGTTATATAGAAACCAAATGAGAGATTTACAAATTTAAACGAAAGAACTACTTGATCTCATTTATTGATCCCAAAATTGGTTTACACCATCCTATGTGTTGAAGGGTCTAGATACCCAATGGTCAAAAGTAAGGATTAAACCCAAGGATGAGGCCCAATTGGACTCCTCCCTATTTGGTATGGAATAATCCTCCAAGTTAATGGTCTGATAATCATTAGATGGAATTCTAAAGTTGTTTTATTTTGTTCTTTCCATTCTCTTTATTGTTTTATAATTTTATTTATCAGCTACAAAAAAAAAGTAAGCTAAGGGGCTTGAATAAATATATGCTAAGGGTAACCTATATAAATAGTTAATGAAAACTATACGAGGATTTAGGTTCCTAGAGAAATAATTCCACTAGTATTACTCATTAGATAATATCTAGGAAACAATAACTAAATAATAGTAGGAGGAGATAACATTTAACTATGAGACATTCAAAAATAATTCCACAATTTCCCAGGTGACGGTAGAAAAGAAATTAACTAATAAAGAAAATAACAATTTACTAATAAGAATTAATAATTCATTCAATAACATAAGATAATTTAATAGAAATTGAATTTATTACTAGCTAATTGTGATATTTAAATGTAAGATACCTAATCCTTAGGGATTGAGGTACATTGTAAATATCCTTGTTAATATTAATCTAGGAGAAATATGAAGAGTCATAGTCGAATAGGAAGAGTCATCCATACCTCTTGCAATATGAAACCAAATATCACCTCCTTTTGTATATATGCATGATTGGATTTAGTGAAATAATCATCCATTGAGTTACTCATTCTCTTTGCCCATATCTGGCCTAAGAGTGGTATCAGAGCTAGTTCTAACTCTATGATTCTCTCCTCCCCTCAGATGTGCAAAAACTTCCCTCTACATGACTGTTTCTCTGGTTGTTTCCTCTATCATTACTATGTTGTTTCTTCTTCCCTCATATCTACGTAGGTGGTAGTTTTTATTCCAAGGTGAATTCATTCCAAGGAACCCTAAACTTTATAGAAATCACTCAAAATCTCCCTTAGGAGCATGTGATTTCCTCAGGATATGGAGAAATAGGTGTAGAAGCCAATCTCACATAGAACAAAGCCATATATGGGAGGAACAACTCCAATCATGGTAGTATTGTATAGAACCTAATCATAGTACGAGAAGGTGTTGTTAGGAATCAATTTCACCTCAGAAGCTACCATATGATTCTATATTGAATATCTCAGTCCCTTAGCCACAACTTGAGATTGAAAGTGGATCCATTTCCATTCAAGAAGGGTTCAAGAGTGAAATTGAGATCTCTCTTAGGGCCCATGTGAGGTATCTAATAATGCGAGAAGAAGTTACTTTAGGGATTGAAATTTCCTAACTTCCCTTGAAGGAAAATGTGATGCAAACTAGAGAATAAAAATTTATGTTATTAATGTTAGTATCCCATTTATTTGGGAAACATAGTGAAAAACAAGTCTTTCAAGCACCTATCTCATTGTAAGCAGAAGTCTCCTAGAAAATTTGCTTCACAGATTTCTTCAAATGAATAACAAGATCCACATTTCCTTTAGTGTTGTTTATCTTCAAAATTATCAACATCGTCATGTTTTTCCTCCATATGGGGTTCCAAAAGATGTAGGTAAAACATTAAAAGAGCACTTAACATTGCCATTCCAATTGTCTTCAGGCTAATTGTAGAGAAAAGTGGCTTCAATTCAATATTATAATTTTTGACACTAGATGCATAATCATAAGTGGGATCCCTATAAGAATTTCTCTAACATTGCATGAAACCATATAATTCAAAATATAAATCTATGGATTAAGTCATTTTTTTCATAAACTTTTCATGCATTTAATGATGGGCTATTGAGGTTGCGAGTGAACATGATGGATTGTTAATGAAGAGAGAATAATAGGGTGGTTAACACACCTAGAGGGATATGAAATAAAAATCCAATGATCTCTTCCATGTTGAGCACATGATAAATAATCGAAATGGCTCCTCCATACCCAAAGAACCTGCATTTAGTAAGTCAACGCCTGCTTTTGGGTCAATATGTGATCCTATCTTTAGGGATTATAATAATCTATATTTTATGGATTCAAGTAATCCTTACTTTGGTTTTGGAAGAACTTCCTTTGATGTACATCATAGAAGTAGCAAGAGAGGACATGGAAAGAAGAAGATCGATGGCAAGGGGTGGGCATAATCCGTATGAGAAATATGGTGTTCAGTGTGTCCATTGTGGGAAGAATAGACATGAAGAAAAGACATGTAGAATCCCATTAGAGAATATCAAAGAGAAGAATGAAGAAAAAGGGAAATCATCAGATATGGCGAAAGGTAAAGAACTTAAATATGCTCATTATGTCGTTGCCCATTGTAATATTGGAGGAACTAAATATTTTTTTAACACTTCATTTGATTCTTGGAGAGATGTATTTTTACTTGAGACAAGTGAGACATGCCACATGACATTTTGGAGATACTTATTTGAATATTTCAATGACAATGTAGATGGTATAGTCTTGCAGATAAATCAACTCTCAAACCTTAAGGAATTTACGTCGTCAAGCTTAAATTTCCTAGAATCACATATTTTGTTCTACATTATGTGCTCTATATTATTGAGATATGAACAAATTTTCTATCTCTTGTTCATATTCGACAACAATTCCACTCTATTCATATCTTCGATGGAAAATTTTAAATAAGGAAGGCTTCTGACAACATATTCATTATGACAAGAGTGGAGGATGAAATATTGTTGAAGTTGAAAGGGACATCTACTCATCCATAGAATTATGCATACCTCTCTCAGCAAGATGAAGGTACATTTCCATATAGTCTCTTATGGCATGCTATATTTGGACACATTAATTATGTCAACCTTCATTCGTCGAAAAAGAATGGTGTTTCTAGTTTTCCTACTATTCCTAGGAAATTGAAGCAATGTGATTCTTGTATCCATGGAAAACATAGAAAAAAATCATTTCATGATTCTACTTCCAGAGCATGTATAAAAAATGGTTCGATACATTCTAATTTGTGTGTCCCCATGCCTCCTCTATATTGTAATGGAAATAGATGTATCATTACTTTTATTGATAATTACATCAGGATGTGTTGGGGTTACTTGTTGAAATATAAAGCGTAGGATTTAAAACTTTGAAAATTTCATGTATGGATACTGTTAGCACATATGTTTGTAAAGGAGTGTTTTTCCCGTAGGAGTTGACCCCTTGGCGAAAAAATGAAGGAAGGTGGGCCCAAAACCCACAAAATGTGTTATGTCCAAGGTCGAGAGGAGTGATTTGACCTCTGGGCGTGTTGTGCTAAGACGCACACAGATATGGGAAGTTGAGCATGGCACACTCAGATCTATGGTTTGTGTTCCATATCTAACCCCCCCCGACCTTCTTCCTTTAATGGGAGGGGTTTAGAGTAGGTGGTTTTATGATGCGTTCACCCCACTAGTGTGTCACCTCCTCGTCAACTCAGAACCCCTCCACCCCCCCCCACGCATTACCACTTATGACCTACCCCCCCCCTCCGAGCTAACCTCCTTNCCTTACCGATTCCCGATACCGTCTTCACTCCTTTCGCCACCTGTCCTCCACTCGCATTACTCGCACGCTTGTCCCCTACCCATTGTCACATCTCCCCTCTCACCTTCTAACATGTATCTTCCACTTCCCCTCCATGTCACCTCCTTCATGTTTTTGTGTCCCCCATAACCACTCACACCCCTCCACTTCCACATCCTCTCCCTATGCCACATTACCTTCCCATCTTTTGCACTGAATCTCCCACACTCTGACGACCATGTGTTCCCAGTCATCGCTCTGTTTCTGTATCCTTCCACTTGACCATAGCTATCTTGTTGTGTCATGATATTTTGCACCAATCAACTCGCATCTCTCCATTTCCTTCCTCCACGTCTGCCTGCTAGTTTACCCTGCAAACATCCTTTAAAGATCCAGATGGCATAGTTTCACAGTGCGACCAATACGTTTTCCAGGTGCAGTAGTTGACTCGGGCCCAGTCCTTATCTCGATGCAGAAAATTAATGAAGTGGGGGAAGGTGGTTGAAACATCGTCTCCCCCCATAAATGGAAGGCTAAGAAGTTATGGTTAAGGAGACAGGAATTTCAGTGAGTCGGGTCTCTACTGAAGCACGTTGTGTCTGACAGAAGCTCACGTTTGAAAGAAGGTTGCATGCACAGTCTGAAGAGAAGAATCTTAAAGTAAATCCTTGAATGCATGACTCTAACACGCCTCTACTTCTAGTGGAGAATTTTTCTGAGTATATGAAATAATTTTTTATATTTTTTTATGGTCGATGGTTGATCAAGGCTCCTGAATTGTAATGTTTTGATGACACTCTGGTTATTTGGTTATGTATGTGATTTGAGACTTCGTATTTAATGAAAGTCATCTTTATTCTTCATCCCATTTTCTTCTGATACTGAAGTGTCCATTATTGAAGGATTCACATGAATTGTTTTGATTGTATTGTAATGTATGTTTGATTGTAGTGTGGTCTTTAACATTCTCCAATCTCTTGAAGTTTTGAATCAAGGAGGATCTTGTATTTGAAACTTTTCTTCCTCAGGCTACTGGAAGAACTGATGTCCATAGCATACCTCTACATTCTCCTCACCATTTCTTCCTCTTACTCACCCTTATTGCAACTTACTGAATGAATTTGATCAAGACCTCAATTGCTTGTGCATGCTGGTCTAGTTTATGAGTTAAAAAGATATTATCTTGAGTTTGCACCCATTTGAACTCTTTAAAATTATTTATTGTGACATAAAATGGATGGGTATTGGGCTTACCTTCAATGCAATCTAAAGGTGACTTCTAGTGATAACATTTATGGTGTCGTTGTCTAGGAATGAATTGAAGACATTTCCCTGGGATAGAATGACAAATACATTATGAATCTAAAGGTGCATCAGAAGTTAGTACCATTCAAGATTGCAACTTGCACCTGGTGAATCCACTGTTTTGACTCCACTATTTTAGTTGTGGCTCCAAAAGGCAAACACACAAGGTATACTCCGCAATTGCCTCTAGCAACGCCAAAAGCTGACCCCGAGAGAATTATCAGAAAGGGAAAGACCCCTCAAGAAGGTACTTTAGCTGTTGAGCCAGGCAATTTTGGTAATTATCATAATCCTTCTTTTACAACTCCAGTAGCTGCTTCTCACTCTCCTATCATACCATCTGTTGGAGTTTCCATAAATTTAAATTTTGGGAGTTTTCCTGCTGATTTCTCCCCTCCTAGTATCGGTTTGGAAATCTTTGACACTCGTATTTCCCCTGAAGTTCTATCGTGGTTGAGACCCAGGACCTTGGAAGACTTTCCCATTCCAGGATTTATTAATCCTCCTCCTATTAAAATTGCAACATTTACATAAAGAAAAACCTATGTTCCCTTTAGCCTTGTAACCTTTTCCCTGAACATTCAGGCATTTCCCTTTTCTCATAGAAACACAGTCCCAGTCTCACTTGTCTAAAATCCATCCACTCCTGGTTCTCCTCCAGTTTATAATCCAGTGGCAGGTGCTAACCCTCCTATAAATAGGATGAATGCTATAGTGGATGAAAGATATGCCCCTCTAATCTTAACTCAGCCAATGAATGCTCTCCTTGTTGAAGATTACCTAAAATACATGCCCAAATTCACAAGAGAAGAAGACATAACTGTTGAATAACACCTTGATGCCTTCTACAATTATGCATACAATCTAAAACATTGAAAATGAGGATGTGTGGATGAGATTTTTTGTTCAAAGCCTTGATGGTGAGGCTAGGAAGTGGTTTAGGGGTCTGACCCCCGGATCCATTGATGGGATTGAGGATTTATATGATGCCTTCTTGAGACAGTGTGGGGATGAAAAGGATTTTTTGTATTATATGACATAATTTGGATCCCTAAAGAGGAGTGAGGGAGAGACTGTCTTCGACTTCTCTAAAAGATTCAACAAAATGTATAATAAGATCCCTACTGAGATAAATCCTACATAAACCTCTGCCAAAATTACCTATGCCAGTGCCTTCAACCCTGATTTTTTCCTTTTACTGAGAGAAAGAAGATTTGCCTCCTTAGCCCATATGAAAGATGCAGCCTTGGAGGTAGAATATAACATAGTAGCATCTGACAAACTTAGGGGAAAATCTGATAGGGACGAGAGGAAAAATAGAGATGAAGCCTCAACCTCCGACTCTTCTATTTTCCATCCTCAAGTTGATGAGCTTACCAAATTAGTAAAATCTCTTTCTGCTGAGATGGAGAAGATAAAAATTGAAGGAAAACAAACCTATAGAAATGCTCAAAATGCTGATAACAGAGGTAAATTCAGAAGACCCAATAATACTCCTCATATTTTCCAAAGAGATCAAAGAAATAGGGATAGGGATGATCAGAGGATTTAGGCCCCTCTCCAAAATAACCTGGTTACTGATGAAGAAGGAGAGGAAAAAGAGGTTGATCCTGAAATCCATTTTCTTGGAGACACCTCCCCATTTCCCAATTTAACACAATATTCATATGAGGAGTCTCTCATGGAAAACCAACTAAATGATATGAGTAAGGGGGAGAAGACCAATAACGGTCCAAATAAATATAACCTCAGGTCCAAAAAGAAAGAAGGGAGGCCTAACATTCCTGACCAACCTACAAGAGCAAAGATGCCTGCTAAAAATATAGCAAAAATCAACAAATATAAGGAGGCACAAAAACCCCCACCATTGGTAAAAATCTATGTCCTAGAGATAAAANTCTTTTAATTTTGAGCATGAAATTCAAAAAATTAGAATCCCCATACCCCTTTCAGAGCTGGTCAAGCATGAAGACTTCAAAAGGTGCCTCTCCAAAATGTTGCAACCCGAGCCCTCATATCATTCCATTGATTCAGTAAATCTTCAAGATGAAAATACAACACTCATCTTAGGTCCTTTGGTAGAAGATAGAGATAATTTGTCCCCTCCCTTATATACCTCATTGAACATACATGATAAGGTGTTGCATAACTGTTTGATGGACTCTGGGGCATCTCATAATATCATGCCCAAAAATGTCATGGATGAAATTGGAGTAGAAATCGTGAAATATTACCATGACTTATATTCTTTTGACTCTAGGAAAGTGAAATGTATTGGGGTCATCAAAGATCTGGTTGTGACCTTGTTTCAGTTTCCCATGAAAAGTGTGGTCATGGATATCATGGTGGTTGATGTTCCCCCCAAGTTTGGCATGCTCTTGTCAAGATCTTTGATAAAAATACTTGGGGAAACCTTGCATATGGACCTCACATATGATACCATTCCTGTGTTTGGGGGAGATCATAGAAGACTTTACAGGGAAGCTCAATTGGACTACATTATTAGTGACGAAGAAAACTCCACCAGCCATCCTATTTTTTCCCTTGATACTGATTTGGGATCCAGTTTATTGCAGCTCACTGATGTTCCTGAGCCTCCCCTTGAAATCAGAAAGAATCCCACCACTCCTTATGAAGATTATCCCCCCATTTACATCTGTTTGGAAGATGTTGTTTGATGGAGCCTCTTCCAGGGAAGGTGTTGGTGCTGGGGTGGTATTTGTTTCACCTGCTCAATAGACTATATATTTTTCCTACAAATTAGAATTTGAAGCTACCAATAATGTGGTAGAGTATGAAGCTCTTGTTTTGGGTTTGAGGGTTGCAAAGGACATGGGGATTGAAGCAGTCTCAGTGTTTGGGGATGCTGAACTGATTGTCCATCAGATAAAAAATATTTAACAAGACAGGCACCGTAGGATGAGAACTTATAGAAATGAAGTGTGGGACCTGGTTGACAATTTCTTCTTGGATTTTACTATTTCTTTTGTTCCAAGGGAGGAGAAAGTTGTGGAAGATTATTTGGTTGTTTCAATAAGTATTTTCAGGGTCCTTGATCCACCCAAACTCAGGTATGATGTAGAAGTGAAATATAGACCCTCTGTACCTGACAATGTTAAGCATTGGAAAGTATTTGAGGATGATCTTGAGATCAAAAGATTCCTTGAGACTGTTGATGAATTTGTTGCATTACATATTGATCAAGATCATAATTTTGAAAGTCATCCTCATGTTGATGTTTTTCTAAACAAAATTTATAATTATCATATTATTCAGTTGCCTAGAAATCATATTGTTGGTGCAATTATATGCATAATATATTACCAAACATAAATTATCGATCAGGATTCATAATTAGTAGAGTTGATGTAGTATATGTGTCGATAACGGATAGGTTCCTATGTATGTTCAGTATATCTTAGATAAGAAAACCATTTAGAAACCAACACACTTTTAAAAATAACAATCTTCAGACAATTCAAAAGATGGAAAACAACACTCATAAACAAGCAAAAGCTCTTGCTCAGGTGATGGACCTGTTCATTGATGGTGTTGATTAAGGTTGGTTGTCATTGATGTCAACCCTTGAAGAAAGACCCATAGCACAAAGGTTTGGGTAATGGACCCAACAGTGTTTGATGTAAATATGAATCATTATTGTTTTGTCATGGTTGATAATAAGTAAATATGGATGAACTTCAAAGTGGTCCCCTTATGGTGAAAGCCCTCATGGAAAGATGCTTTGTGGAGTAAGAGAACCCATGCTTAATTGTGGAATAATTGTTAGGATATTTAGACACTTAGGAGTTAGTTAAGATCTACTTGGTCTAATATGTCGTTAGGTAAAAGTGTGTTTCTTTAGTATGCATTTGTAGTTAGGAAATTCGACGGTCACGATATGTTCCCGACATAGAGTGATCCGAC
>ML783878.1:340604-354535 GCA_009831015.1 Picea engelmannii | reverse complement strand
TGAAAATAATATAAACATCTCATAATTACAGATCCACTTTTCTCTCAACCAATTTCCCATTATTACAAAATATAATCCCTTCAAATCCTCACACATATCTCTCATATATATTGGATAAGATATGACAACCAAATCTCCATGATCTTCTCATTGAAATAGGATTGAATTATCTTCTCAAATCTTGAAATGGTGGAGGAAATATTCAAAAAGTCCTTTTGTATTAATCCTTCACATAGTCCTACACATTAAACAGCTCAGACATTTTTTAGATATATATGAAAACATGACAATTTTCTAATATTTAATCACAAATTCCCTTTTAATACTAAAATGAACAAAGTGGAAAATAATAAGGTGAAACCCAAATATATTTATGAAAATGATATCATGAAAGGTTAATGGGGCGATGAAATGTGAAGAATGATGAAGGGAAAGGTGGATGAAAATACGACATTTCTGAGTCCTAACACATATTCCAAAGGGAATAGTTCCTTTGGAAAGACTATTTGACAGGAATGATGTGGAAGTGAAAGTTAAGGGTTCAACTGATGATGTTGATGCAACTGAGTGCAATATTGGTACAGAGAAGGATCCAAAATTTGTAAAGGTGTCAAGTATATTTTCAAAGGAACAAAGGGCTGAATATGATAAGTTATTAAAAGAGTTTGTTGATGTGTTTGCTTGGACATATGAAAATCTCAGAACATATGACACAAGTATCATTGAACACAAAATTCCCTTGAAAGAAGAGGCAAAACTTTTCAGGCAGAAACTCAGATAGATAAACCCCATGTTGTTGCTTATTATGGAAAGGGAAGTAAAGAAGTTGTTGAATGCCCAGATCATTATCCTCTTGAGATATTCTGAGTGGGTGTCCAACTTAGTTCTAGTAAGAAAGAAGAATGGAGAAATCAGACTTTGTGTTGATTTTTGGAACCTAAACATAAGCTCAAATAAGGATAATTACCCCCTTCCAAAGATGGAGCACATATTACAGAGGGTGACAGGTGCATATAGAATTTCCATGATTGATGGATTTTTGGCTACAATCAGATTTTTGTCTTTCCTGAAGACAGAGAGAAAACAACAGTCACCACTCCTTGGGGTACATTCATGTAGGACAAGATGCCCTTTGGATTGATGAACGTAGGGGAAACCTTCTAGCAAGCTATGGACATCGCCTTCATTGGAGAAAAGGATAAAGTTTTAGTCATCTATCTAGATGACATTACAGTTTTCTCTAGGTCTAATGAAGAGCATTGTTATCATATGAGAAGGTTCTTCTTGAAATCCATAAAATTTGGTCTCTCCCTGAATCCCAAGAAGCCTTTATTTGCTATGCAAGAGGGAAAAATGTTGGGGCACACTATGTCAGTTGAAGGGGTGAATATTGATCTAAACAAAGTGGAGGCCATCCAGTACTTGTCTTTTCCCATATCCAAGAAAGAGGTTCAGTCTTTCTTGGGTAAAACAAATTTTCTGAGGAGATTTATTTCAAATTTTGTTGAATTGGTTAAATACATTACAACCATGCTTAGAAAAGGGATTGAAGTGAAATGGAATGCTGAGTCCATAGATTATTTCAACCAGATCAAGAATTCCTTGATTGAAGTACCTGCGCTCATCAGTCCTGACTACTCCAAAGATTTTTTGATTTTTTCCTTTGCTTCATTCGACACACTAGCAGTTGTTTTATTGCAGAAGAATGTTGAAGGGTTGGAACAACCCATTTCCTTTTTTAGTAGGGAATTGAGAGATACCGAAGTAAAATATGACATCATGGAAAAGAAGGCCTATGATTTGGTGAAATACCTCATGGATTTCAAGGTCTATGTTATGCATTCGAAAGTCATTGCATATGTCCCTTCAATTTTCGTGAAGGAGATTCTCATTCAACCTGACATAGATGGAAGAAGGAGAAAGTGGATTGCCAAAATCCTTGAATTTGATCTCGAAATAAAGCCCACCAAGTTGGTTAAAGGACAGTTTCTAGATGAAGCTAACTGCAAAGCTTTGGGGGTCAATTTCATTAACACTTTCTCAGAAAATCAACAAACTGAGTTGTGTGATATAGGCCCACAAGTCAGCCCTTCGTTGGAAGAATGTACTTGGTACAAAGACATTATATTTTTCTGTAAGAGTTGCGACCTCCTTATGGTATGGGGAAAGGAAAGGCAAGGCATTTAAAGCTTAAATCAATTAGATATTGTCTTATTGATCAAGTCATGTATTGGAAAGACCCTCTGGGAGTGATTTTGAGATGTTTAGACCCACAAGAGGCCCAAAAGATTATGTTTGCTTTTCATGACAGCTTATGTGGGGGACATCACTTTTGGAGAACCATGAACTACAAGATTCTTAGGGATGGGTATTTATGGCCTAGTTTATTCATCAATGTATGTGAAAAGATCAGATCTTGTGTTAAGTGTCCGAAATTATCTAGAAAGAAACAACTCAAGTCTTTTCCATTAAATCCTATGGTAGCTTCATAACCTTTTCAGTAGTGGATCCTAGACTTCATTGGGGAAATTCATCATGCTTTGAGTGGTCAACAAAGGTGGATATTGACTGCCACAAATTAATTTACCAAGTGGATAGAAGCCATCCCCACAAGTTAATCATTGGTTTCCTTGAGGATATTATGACAAGGTTTGGTCATCCAAACAGGATTGTCACTGATTCAGTTTTGTGAGTAGTTTGGAATTACACTGATTCACTCTACTCCATACTACCCCCAAGGGAATGGACTAGCAGAGTCCTTTAACAAAATCCTTATAAAGATCATTAAAATATTATTAGAGGATAAAAAAAAGGCATGGGATTCAAAGCTCAAATTTGCGTTGTGGGACAATAGAGTGACGACAAAGAGAGATCTAGGTATCTCTCCTTTTTAGCTTGTGTATGGATTTGAGGCCATTTTTCCTTCTCACGTTGCCTTTCCTGTAGCAAAATTATTCCAAGATTACCAAGGAAAACCCGTTGACATGATAAAAATAATACAATAGCTGGTAGAAGTGTAGCAGACTAGAGATCCATCGCTAGACAAAGGACATGAACATCAACAAAAGATCAAGCAAGCTTTTGACAGGAAGACAAGAAAAGAAGATTTCCAGCTGGGAGATCTAGTACTCAAATGGGATGCACCCAAGCAGGATAAAGGAAAACATAGTAAATTTGAAGCCTGTTGGCCCCTCACCAAGTTTTGAGGATCCTTGGTCATGTTTGACCTACTTTTGGGAATTTGATAGGATATCGAAGACAGAGCGCAAGTCGAAGCAGAGATCGTGGGATCTTAGCCCCTTTTTAGGAATTTTTGGATTTTGGGCTTATGTAACGGGAATGGGGATGTCGGCCCATGGGTTTACCTTTGTTTAGGCCCATTTTGTAATGTAGAAATAGAAATCTAGGCAATGTAGGAAGTAGTTCGATCTATGTGATCGAAGGAGGGACAAGTATGTGAGGCTAAGTGCTAAGTGCTAATTGCTAAGTGCAAGTGGTAATTGTAATTGCTTTGTGCATATTGTGTGAGAATTGCAGATATAAGTGAAAGTGATTGTAAGAGACTATGGAAGGCTTTGTGTTGTACTTTAGGGAAGCAGGATATAGCGAGGTGTCGAGATCTCATGTCCTCTGCAGAGTAAGATATAATGGATCTATGCATGTAGAATATTGATAGAAATAAATAAAGAAGAAGAGTTGGTGGATGTAGCCCCAGGGTGGGGGTGAACCATGTATATCCTGTGTTGTGATTGCTATGTGATTTATGGTTGTTCTCTTGTTTATGTGATTGAATGATTAGTGCAATGATGTATGCTTAGAAGGATCTAATATGGTATCTTAGTGTTGAATAATGTGATTAAATGCTAGATATGATCTAGGTTGGTATGCTTAGCACTTGAATCTATTGTATATGTATAAATACTGCATTGATATGTTGTTAGGATTTAGTTGCGCTGTAAACTAAGGCTGAATATTAATGAACTATAACTGCTAAGTGCTATGTTGAGGTGTTACAATCATAGATCTGTGTCCCAGCTAAGGTTGCAAACACCGGAGTCTTTCAACCACCCCTGCCTCTACCTCGGGCGCGACTTCATCTGCTTCGTAGGTGTTGCCAAAAGGGCCGGTAGTTAGGGTTTTGTTGGTGCGTTGTTGTAGCATTAAGCCTTGGGTTTTCCCCTATGTCAACAAAGCCTTGTGGATTGGACCCTTCAAATTTTCTGAGGTATTTTCAAATAATACTCACAGGTTACAGAATTTGGAGGATGTTGAAGTTTTCGGTGGCCTTGTAAATGGGCATTTTATGAAAATGTTTTTTGTTTGAGCCACGAATGGCTTCCCCATTTCATTGTAAATATCATTCTCATTTCATTTTGATAGATGAATCCACAACCCAAACTAAGGCACTGAAACTACTGAGGTTCTTAGGGACTCGCAGGGAGGTCTCTATCCCCCACGAAGCCTAATGTTAGCATGTATGTTTGTAAAGGAGTGTTTTTCCCTTAGGAATTGACCCCTTGGCGAAAAATGAAGGAAAGTGGGCTAAAAACCCACAAAATATGTTATATCCAAATTCGGGAGGAGTGATTTGACCTCTTGGCGCATTGTGCTAAGGAAAGCATAGATCTGGGTGGCTAAGCATGGCACGCTCAGATCTACGGTCTGTGTTCCATATTGGACCCCGCTGACCTTCTTCCTTTAATAGGTGGGGGTGGGTCCGAGCAGGTGGTTTTCTGACATGGGGAACCCACTATAGTGTCACCTCCTCATCAAATCAAACCCCCCCACGCATTACCACTTACCACCTACCACCCCTCCAAGCTAACCTCCTTACCGCTTCCTGATACCGCCTTCACTCCTGCTGTCGCCTATCCTCCACTCACATCACTTGCACGCCTGTCCCCTACACACTGTCACATATCCCCTCTCACCTTCTCACATGTGTCTTCCAGTTCCCCTCCATGTCACCTCCTTCATGTTGTCTTTCCCCCCTAACCACTCACACCCCTCTACCTCCATGTCATATCCTGGTGCCACATCACCCTCTCACCTTTTACACTACATCTCCCGCACGCTGACGCCCGCATGTTACTAGTCATCACTCTGTTGTAGTATCCTTCCACTTGGCCATAACTCACTCATTCTACCATGAGAGTTGGTTCCAATCACGTCACATCTCGTCATCGCCTTTCTCCATGTTTGCCTGCCATTTTCCCCTACAAACATCCTGCAAAGATCCAGATGGCGTAGTTTCAGAGTGTGGGCAGCACATTTTCTAGGTGCATGAGTTGACTTGGGCCCCATCCTGATCCCAATGTAGATAGTTAATGAAGTGGGGGAAGTTTGTTGAAACATCATCTCCCCCCATAAATGGAAGTCTCATAATTTATAGTTAAGGAGATAGGACTGTCAGTGATTCAGGTCTCTACTGAAGCACATTGTGTCTGACAGAAGCTCCCGTCTAATAGGAGGTTACATGCACAGTATGCAGAGAGGACTCTGAATGTAAATCCTTGAATGCATGACTTTAGCACACCTCTCTTGCTAGTGGAAAATTGTTTTGAGTATATGAAAGCATTTTTGATATTTTTTTATGGTCGATGGTTGATCAAGGCTCCCGAATTGTAAAGTTTTGGCGACACTCTGGTTATCTAGTTATGTATGTGATTTGAGAATTCCTGTTTAATGAAAGTCATCTTTCTTCTTCATCCCATTTTCTTCTGATACCGAAGTGTCCATGATTGAAGGATTCACATGGATTGCTTTGATTGTATTGTAATGCATGTTTGATTGTAGCTAGAAGACCTGATGTCCATAGCAGACCTCTACATTCTCCTCACTAGTTCTTCCTCCTACTCACCCTTATTTCAAATTACTGACTGAAGTTGATCAAGAACTCAATTGCTTGTTCATGTTGGTCTAGTTTTCTAAGTTAAAATGATATTATATTGAGTTTGCGCCCATTCGATCTCTTTAAAATTATTCATTGTGAGATAAAAATGATGGCTATTGGGCTTAACTTCAATGAAATCTGAACGTGACTTCTAGTGCTAACAGATACAAAATGAATTTTGGTCTCATATTGTCTCTCTTCATATTGATAATGGAAGAGAATATACATCTAATGAATTTGAAAAATATCTTTTCTAAGATGGGATCAAGCATCAAACCATTGTTCCATACAATCCTCAACATAATGGTGTAGCTAAAATAATGAATAAGAATCTCTTAAATATTTTTTGTTCCATGATGGTTTTAAAAAATCTGAAATTGATGTTTTGGGATAATGCCATTCTATGTGCAATATATTTGAAAAATGGGTGTCCATCTCATTCTCTTGGGAACAAGACTCCTTATGAAATGTGGTATGGAAACATTCCTTTGGTGACACATCTTAGGGTATTTGGTTCCACCTATTAGGCCTTAATTCCTAAGGAGAAAAGAAACAATATTGATGAAAGGAGTTAGAAGTGCATATTCTTGGGGTACTCAAAAACCACCAAGGAATATCATATTTACATTTAGGTAAAAAAGAATTTCATTCTTTCCAGAGATGTAATTTTTCTTGAATCCTCCAAGGGTGGAAAAACTATTGAGAAACAACTGGACCAACTAGATAGATTCACTCATGTCAAGACATATCAAAACATTGATTATAATATTCCACACATTGAAGGGGGATCCCTATCTTGGATCAAGCTATGGAATCTACTTTTTAAGCACCATCTCCTCCCCGTGAATAATTTTGAGCCACTTTATTAGAACCTAAGGTTCCTTTGGATGATGTGGTTGAGAGGATTGAATGGATGAACCTTGATGAGAATTCAACACCATTTCAATCAGATACGAAACTTGGATCATCTTAGAAAGATCCGCCAAAGTGGATCATAAAGACACTTAAAAGTATTCATCCTAATGAGTTCAGAAAGACATGAACCAAAATTTTTATAAGACAAGATAGATGATATGTTCAAATTTGGTTCACAAGACAATATCATAGTAGAAAACCTAGTCAGTAATCTTGTATTGGAGGTTCATGATCATCCTATCCCATATCCATTGGGATGGGTAAAAAAGGATGCAGAGATCAAGGTAACGAAACAATGTAATATTAAATTGGTTGTAAGTGATTTTTTATTGATGAAGTGGAATTGGACGTCGTACCCCTTAAGATATGTGGAGTAGTGCTTGGAATTGTTGGACACACCTACCACACTTAGAGGGGGGGTGAATGAGTGTGGGGCTCTTTTTCCCAAAACTTCCCTCTTGCACAAAAAATCATCAATTAGCATTCAACATTTATTCATTACTCATTGTTGTCATTTATAACTAGTTAGATGTGAGCACATATCAACAACATATATCAGCAATATATCATCAACAAGTCATCACCAAAACGAACACAAAGAACACAAGATGTATGTACAATTTTCTTTTTATTACGGACTACAATCCTTGGGGTTTATTAGCAACAATTGAATAGAGTACAACTCTACAAGAACACCAAATCTATATGAAAGACTCAACTTTCATTCTCAGCACCAACTGATATGAGGCAACAATCCTCAACAGATATCAATCTGTACCATAAACAAGAGCATCAACCATGCACCAACCTGTGCCAAACAACCTGTAATCAACCTGTACCATAAACAAGTGCATCCAACCATGTACCAAGTATATAACAATCATGTGTCAACTAATTATCAACAATGAATAATCAATATGTACCAACATCATCGACTATACACCTCATGTATGTGCCAACTCATCAACTGCTTGTCTCAACCATGACTAGTTTCAGACTAGTCAACAACCCTAACTTGAAATAATCATAACTTTGTACCTATACTGAATAAAGATCTAAAACTGATACAAAATGTTCTTCAATGTGTTTTATGCAATTCCTCCAAGTGGAACTACTTGGAGCCTCTCAGAAAAGGATTTATAGCAAAAATGGCATACCTTGCTGAATTCTAGCTTATTCTAGAGAGCGACCTTGTAGAGCGTGCCCCGCACAAAATATTTGATGAATATATATGTAACTATTACAGAGAATACTAAAGACTGTAATATAACCAACACAATTGGTCTCACTGAATTTGGATCTATTATGAATAATTTATGACATTTTTACCCGAAACACCTGATTTTGATTAGTTTCCACGGAGTGTAACTCCCAAACTACAACGACCCACAAGATGAATTTTTAACCACATATACTTGGCTATTTTTTCTCACTTTCATAGCAATTTAAGGATCTGAATCATTACAGAAAAACATTTATAGTGAAAATGGTGAGATGACCTGTAAATAACATACCTTAGAAAGCACCATCAAAAGAATTTATCCTTCCTTGCATTTCGGCCTGCATTTCTTCAGTTTCCTCAACATTTCGGCTTTGATATCCTTGGTTACCTCAGTCACCTATTGTAATTTCCCCACTTTATGACATCATCACAGTGCAGAGGGTTATGATGACCAGAGTAGCCAGATGGAGGTTATAGCGAGTACAGGGGTATTTGAGAGGCATTGTGGGGTCCATCTTACATTGATGATCATATTCCATCATTATGAGCCATTCCACATAGGTTGGATTTGGTTTCATTGCATTCCGATGATTTCCATGATTTTGACTATTTTGAGCCATAAGTGAATGGTATTCACTGAATAGGTCATTTTGGGCACATTACTTGGAGGAACCTCTCAGTTTAATAGCTCATTGGAATCGGGAGGAGAAACACTACAGGATGGGATGTCTAGACATGAATTTTAGTGGCCAGGGAAGCCACAAGGAGAGATAAAGAGATTCTCAAAGGTAAAAAGGTTAATTAATTAATTAAAGTGATTTAATTAATTAATTAAATATTAATAAAATGAAATTCACTTTGGAGGGACAAGGTGAGCCAAAAGTATAAAGGAAAGGCAAGGGCCTCTTCTCATTCATTTATGTATGATCTTATTTTGATTTCTGGCTTCTAGCTAGTGAGCCCAATATTGGGGGTTTTGAGGGTTTTAACATAACAAACCCTAGAGGACGATTCAGTGGTGAAATATTCCACCTATCTTGTCCCAAGCTTGGTATCATAGATGCAATACTCTCCCACACCATTCTAGTTCTAGATCTACTCAGTTGTAGGAGGATTCTACATCAGTTTCATGTGCAGATAGAGAGAGGGCGCACTAGTTGAGGGATTCCAGCAAGAGAGGCACACCATCTTTGGAGAGAGATTCATTGTAGGAGATTGGCAGGGCCGTTGAGGATTCTATCACTTGGGTTTTCATTGCAGGGCCTTGGACATCAGATCTAGTGCTTTCTAAGACAGTTTTATGGCTCAGATTATTTCTTGAGAAGTGGGGCGAATTGAAGAGAAGGAGGGCATTTTTGAGATCCAGATCTAGTCCGTTTGGAGGGGTTACACTTCAGATCTGACCCTGAGACTTTACCTAGTGACTTGTAGTGTCCTGATCTATATTTCTGGAGAGTTTCAAAGCATTTGGAGGCCTCCTTCAACAGGGCTGAATTATCTAGGGTTTCAGTCATCCAGTGGGGCGCACCATTCAGTGGGGGATTTCATATCTACAGAGATTGAGAGGGATCTTGGAGATTTGGTCACCTGGGTTGTTCTTACCATCACCCGATCTATCGGTTGGCATATTTATTAGGGTGATTGGACACTTTTGGAAGCAGGACCGAGTTATTGAGGGTTTCAGCCTTCTATTGGAGCGTGGCATTCTTCAACTAGAGAGTTTGGCATTCAGATATGCTTGTATTGATCTTCATTTCTTACTCAGCCTTTGGAGGCATATTTTTTATTAGTGGGAGAATTTTGTAGAAGCTCTTATCTATTGTCTATCTTCTTGGCCATCTGTTGAGCATTCCAGATCAACATCTTCATTGTAGTCGGTTTCTCTATTTTATGAATAAAGAAGAATTGAGATGTTTTGGCTTGTCTATCTTATTGAATATGGTTGAGGTATGTTCCATGGTTATATCTTTCTATTATTTGCTGCATACACACATATAAACATATCTAAAAGGTAGATCAGCAAAGTGTTTGACAAAATACCTCACTCAGAAAAAGTTTTAAAAAGACACCAAAACAGTGATGATCCTTGCATAATGGCTTGGGATCATTACAGTGGTATCAAAGCTTAAATCCTGCAAACCTGAGGGGTCTTTATTGATAGTTGGAAGGAGATGGATTTGTTTTACCTTGCTAGAGAGAGTATGATCTGTAAAGGGGAATATTACGCCCTTGGGGAGGAAACTAGGGCTCAATTGACATTCCAACAGTTTTTATCTATAAAAAATCCTAGGTGGAGCAAAGAGGAGATTACATATTGGGTCACCATAGCAGAGGAAAACAAATCTATGGATATTTTGGACTTTACTAGAGAGATTGTTGAGTGTGATAAGGAATATCAAACCCTCAATGAGATTCTCAAAGATCTAGTGACATTCCATCATTTTGTATCCTATAAAAATCTTAGCTGGAGCAAAGATGAGGTTACACATTGGGTCGGCATGGCAGAGGAAAACAAAGCTATGACAGCTAGATGGAAGGAAGCACAGAGAAACCCCACACCCACACAACCTTGCTATAGTTGCAAGGGGTCATGGGAACTAGATCATAGGTGCAGGGGTAAGGACCAGGGGAATAATGTTGAGACACACTATGACAGTGATGATGAGGCATGTGAGGATGGATCGATTGATGCTTATCTAGAACAGTTGGATGATGATAGTGACTCTTTCACAGAGGCTAGTGATAGTGACTCTACCTTAGAGGATAGTGATGATGACTCTTGCACAGAGGCTAGTGATGCTTTTACGCTTGAGGAGGAGGATGACCCTTATGTAGTGGATAGGCAGCTGGATGGACAAGACAATAGCCCTAGTGTCTCAGTAGACACATCACATACCATTGATGACCTTATGCCTCAGCAGAGTAGTGACACTAGTGAGGAGTCACACGTGTTAGAACCTAGAGATGATGAGCTTTCTATGGGGGCTGTGACACATCTGTCACATGTTCAGACACCCAGGATAGCCATGTCACATGAGGAGATCGGTGGAACATTAGGTATGATGGATGAGCCTAGTGTGAGGGATGCACACCATGGACAGGTAGACCCACAGATCCAAGAGGATGTACAGGGAGTACAGACATGGGACCTTACACTTATAGATCAGCTTGAGGAGATGGAGTCACAACTATTGGAGACTCCATTGGTTGAGAAGATTGTAGAGGCTGATAGGGTGATGGAGCACTTACTTCCAGGATCGGCCTGCATGGATGAGGATGCAATTTTTAGCAGTCAGGATGACCATAGCATGTGTCTGGATACATCTCTATGGGATCCAGACGCAAAAGATAGTAGCGGGTTGAGTGCACAGGAGGATACAACTGCTCATACAGGATACAATGTGAGTCAGGGGGAGATGGCATCTATTGATGAGATGCAGTGGCATACAGGAGTAACCAACAACATGGTAGATAGTGGACAGTTTAGCACACCATCTTATGCAGAAGGTATTTTTGGGGATTCTAGAGTTGGCACTAGCAGGATTGACTACCAGCAGTTGTTGACAGATAGGGATTATCTACTGAGGGTTGGTGAGATGTATCATGAGGCTCTGAGGGAGCAGGAGTTGGAGATGGACCGACTTAGTCAGGAGTTGGAGAGCACTCGGGGACTCTTGAGAGGCACACAGACTGCCCTTCAAGAATCAAAGTCTAGGACATGTGAGTCTCCTGAGGAGATCCATCAGAGATCCACTTCATTTGTCTTAGGGGACACTCAGATGTATCAGTCAGTCATGTTGACAGAGGATGTTGATGATCTAGCAGAGGAGAACCAGTTGATGGGGGACACTTCCATTTGTGTCTTGGGAGTGGTTGATCTCCATAGAGATATTGATCCAGCCATACGCCCAGGATCTGTGATGCAGCATGAGTTTGCGGGAGATGACAGGAGTAGGCCGGAGCATACCGTGATGAGGGATCGCTCACAGAGACATGTTGAGATGTATGGTGGGATTCAGAGGGGTGTACTACCTGGCAGAGAGGAGACACACTTAGGGGAGCATGCAGGTGCCACTCCTTTGCAGCAGCATATGATTTTGAGACCTCACCTTCACTATTTTAACAGTTGCCTGGGTGAGGGGAGATGGAGAGTGGTTTACCAGTAGTTGGAGGAGTTGCTTCCGAATGTACCTGATGATTGGGGTTTAGTGATGACTACAGGCGAGTAGTTATCATGGATACTGATGGATGAGCTTCTGGTCGAATCCTTCGGATTGACCAAAGCATGTGACGCCTTTCAGTCCTACAGTCAGCTGTAGATGTTTCTATTATCCCATCTTGACACTTTTATCATAGACAATAACATGAGGAGGGATAGGCCGTGGCTGAGGGAATGGAGAGTGAGTAGGCTGAGACTTCATGAGAGGAGTAATTTTATGTCATACAACAGGTCAGAGGTGGACCGTGTTAGACAGACAGTTGAGACTTAGTGCATGATGGTGAGCATCATAGACCAGTTGATGACAGATGAGCACAAAGGGCTTCTGACAGTGATTAGATTCACACAGGAGAAGTTAGCAGAGATTGGAAGTGATAAACTTCCAAGATTTCCATGGGACCCAGGAGTCCGTTTTGTTAGCACGATGTTCATATTGACCCAGGTTGCACTAGAGAGCCACACACTCCACCTTGGGTTGGTTTAGAGTGGGTCTGCAGGTACTTGTCCTATGGGGCGAGACCCTTCCTTTCACGTGATCATCATGATAGGGAATGGAGATGTTTGGATAGGTACTTCTGCTATAGAGATGCCTTTACAGGTACAGTTTCTGGACAGCAGGTCCGGTGGTCACAGGTGTTTCAGCTTGAGGATCCAGGAGAGGAGGATTAAAGATGTATGCAGGGGGCAGACAATCATGGTCAGAGTAGTGCAGTGTCAGCATGGTGACCTTCGACAGAGGTTAGCACAGGACCCAGGGATTGTAGGGTTGATCATTTCACTGACTAACAGGGGCGAGTGGACCTTTGCAGGGGAAAGTTGTTCTAACTTTCCATTTAGCTTCAGTGTTGAGGAGAGCATAGAGCGTGAGGGAGTCTCATGGAGGTCTGGCATCACCTCATGCTGGCATCATCATGAGCAGTTGATGGAGGCCATGTGGATATTGGTAGAGATTTGAAGGATGGAATCATTCCGAGATGAGGCCATGTGTCATGTGCAGGAGGTTCACAGGTTTGATATCTTTCAGGACTATGCTTCGCAAAGTATTACAGCTCACTTCCTGATATGGGATCCAGGGGGTGGAGTGTACTATTGTTCATCTTTGGAGGGGTTCTACTATGTATCCCATAGATGGACATGGGATCCTCATATTTTATTTGAGATGATTTGGTTATTCCTTGAGGACAAGCAATTTTCTAGCAAGGAGGGCTGTAATGTCCCCACTTTGGGACATCATCACAGTGCAGAGGGTTATGATGACCAGAGTAGCCAGATGGAGGTTATATCGAGTGCAGGGGTATTTTAGAGGCATTGTGGGGTCCATCTTACATTGATGATCATATTCCATCATTATGAGCCATTCCGCACAGGTTGGCTTTGGTTTCGTTTCATTCCGACGATTTCCATGATTTTGACTATTTTGAGCCATAAGTCAATGGTATTCACTGAAGAGGTCATTTCGGGCACATTACTTGGAGGAACCTCTTAGTGTAATAGCTCATTGGAATCGGGAGGAGAAGCAATACAGGATGGGATGTCTATAAGTGACTTTTAGTGGCCAGGGAAGCCACAAGGAGAGATAAGGAGCTTCTCAAAGGTAAAAAGGTTAATTAATTAATTAAAGTGATTTAATTAATTAATTAAATATTAATAAAATGAAAGTCACTTTGGAGGGACAAGGTGAG
>ML783878.1:321438-332709 GCA_009831015.1 Picea engelmannii | reverse complement strand
ACCACTTTCCATAAATATTCCTTCTTGATTTTGTCACCTTATTTTATCATTTCTTCTTTTAGGTCACTTTGACTTCTTTGACTTTGGGGGCTTCAAGCCTTCATGTGGGGGTCCTTCATCTTCGTAAGGATATAACTCTGAAACCATGAGGAGTTATGTGACATTCCACATACCACCAGAAATGGCATGACAAGTACTATCCATCTAGTATAGTTTCACCAACAATTTCCTTGATCTTCATCTTGTTATTCCTCATACAAGCATGGGTCCTCCAACCTTTCTTCTAGGATAACTCAATCCATAAAGAGTCTTTCTATGAGGGATTTCACCATAAGGGGACCACTTTGGAGTTCATCCGTTTGTACACCTTATCAATCATGATAAGACAATAATGAGAGCATGGGTCCTCCAACCATTATTCTAGGATAACTCAATCCGTAAAGCGTCTTCCCGTGAGGGCTTTCACCATAAGGGGACCACTTTGGAGTTCATCCATTTGTACACCTTATCAATCATGATAAGACAATAATGAGTCATCTATACATTTTTTCAACAATGCATCATATACCAATGGAACCACATCGATCCATCTTCATCATGTATCAATGACAACTCATTGATCCATCTTCATCTATGCATTCTCATTTAGGAAAATACATATTATATTATATAAATCATCAATCAATCAATCCTTTGACATCAATCAATCACTTGACATCAATCAATCAAACCATTGGCATCAATGACAACATGATCCAACAGGAATCCCCTACATGTATGTGAGGTATGCAATATTCACGAAAATATTCAATTAGTACTGATTAATCAAGGATGGTGATACCTATGTCATCAACATGAATAAATTCAAGTCAAATATCTCACTAGTAAGTGCCAACCAAGCCAAGAAGTTGATTAGTTCCAGTAAGAAATATATTTTACTTTTCTTAAGAAAAAATTAGTTTGATTATGAGTTGATAAGTGTAAAGGAATCCCTAGAGGGGTGCACTAGAGAGAAAAACATCAGTTTAAAGAGACACTACAATCTTACAAAGGATTTTTCTAGGAGCCTAAAGGGATACCACCTAAGAGGGAAGTTGTTCAAGAAATACAATTATTGATAGACTCCCCATTTCCAAATATTGGGATATATAGATAGTCCATTTTGGAAGAAAGTGAAGTGAAGAAGTAGTTGCAACAAATATTGGAGAAAGGTGTGATTCAACAAAGAACCTCACCTTGTGGGCAACGTATGACAATTTTATCAAAGAAGGATGGGACTTGAAGAATGTGTATTGACTACAAAGAATCGAACAATATTACACTAAAAAATCAGTATTGTCTTCCTAGGATCAATGATCTGTTAGATAAGTTATATAACGCAAAATATTTCACCAAGTTGGATCTCAAATCAGGATACCACCAGGTATGCATCAAGGAAGAAGAAAGCTAGAATAATTCCTTCAATACAAGGAAAGGTTTGTATGAATTCTTGACCATGACATTTTGTTTACATAATGCACTAGCTACATTTACGAGACTAGTGAATGATGTATTATTCTGATATACATATTCATTTGTTACAGTATATTTGGATGATATATTGGTTTATAGTTCTACTCAGGAGGAGCACATATCACATCTCATGTAGGTGTTAGAGATATTGAAGAAGCACTAGTTGATGTCTAACCTCAAGAAATGTGAGTTTACGTAGTAATATTTGGTGTATTTGGGGTATGTGAGAGGTGGAGGGGAGGTCAAGAAAGATTCTGCAAATATGGAGGCCAACATGAAATTTCTAGTTCATATGAATGTCAGTTAATTTAGGAGTTGTTTTGGGGAAACACAATACATGAGGAAGTTCATAGGTTCATTTTTAAAGGTAGTTACAACACTTCAGTCCATAACAACGAGTGTAAGAGTTTCCATTGGGGGAATAATCAACAAAAGGATTTCAATGAGATGAAAAGTAATTCCATTCAAGAACTAGTCCTTGCATTACCAAACTTGAAAAATCCTTTTAATTTCATACATATTCAAGAGGGTATTCCATGGGAGAAATTTTACTGCAAGGAAGAAGGATTATATTAAATCATTCTGAAATATTTCATGGGGTAGTTCTTAACTACCCTACTTATGAAAAGGAACTATATTCCTTGGTTCAAGTTGTCAAGAAGTGGAAGCAATATATGATGGGAAAGGAGACCATCATCCACACATATCACCAACCACTAAATTATTTGCAGGCTCAGAGTAAGCTACAACAAACCAAACATTACAAGTGCATGGGATTTTTACAAACAAATCATCAAGTCATAAAGTATAAGAAAGGCGAAACAAATAGGATGGAAGACATGATTTCAAGGCCACCCATATCCAAGGTTACATGTTTGGTAAATATTATGCACATGGATCATTTTACCCATGATGCATATAGAGAGGCATACATAGAAGGTGAGCAATTGAAGGAGGTGTTTCAATAGTTACAAGAACAAATTAATATAAAATAAGGTGATGGAAAGGTTGACTATCATTTACATAATGGGTTACTCTACAAGATCACCAAGATTTTTTCCCTAAAGGTTAATGACTGTAGATTATCAGAGAGGCTCACATATCCAAGGTTGTAGGACATTTTGGTGTTGGGAAGATAATGGAAAAATTACAGAGATATGTGTACTAGACTAGAATGTAATAAGATGTAGTATGATATATTGGATTATTTACACTTTGTTGTACCAAAAAGACCAATAAAAATAATTATGGTCTATACCACCCCTTACTTGTACCCACTCAACCTTGGGAAAGAATTTCCATAGATTTTGTGGGAGGTTTACCAAAAACCAACAAGGGACATGACTACCTATTTGTGGTAGTTGAAAGGTTTAGCAAGATGTGCATTCCCATGCCTTGTAAAAAGACTATCAACAAATAAGAATCAACAAACATGTTCTTTGAATAGGTCTAGGTGCACTTTGGGATACCAAGGAACATCATCTCAAACATGGATACCATATTTCTTAGCAAATTTTGGACTAGATTATGGGATAAGATGGACACTAAGTTGCAGATATCTACAACATTCCATCAATGGAAATATGGGAAAACAAAAGTACTCAAAAAGAATTTTGTGTATATTTTGAAGGATTACAATTAGAAGCATTTGAAGACTTGAGAGTAAAATCTAATCTACATACAACAGTCTTATAACATAGCAGTCCACACTTGTTCTGGTAGGTCACCTTTTGAATCTTGCTTTAGATATTTTTCACCTTCACCCTTGGATGTTGTATATGGAAAATAAGGAGGAGTGAGGGAGGAACATTTTGGGTCATGGGAATGCCACTACACCTTTTTTTCAAGTCTTTGCCTCATTTTTTATTCTTTGTGAGTCTTAAGTCTAAACCTTTTTTACATTTGGCCGCGTTTGACACTAGGTAAACATTGAATTCATTCTTTACATATTGATAGACATTTGAATGTATGAATAACATAATTGTGTGATTTTTGACCATTTCCTTGAGTGTTTTAAGAACTTAATTTTAGGATGCTAGCACAGAAGCTCCGAGACCTATTCAGTTACAAAGTTGCAAATCTAGTATCTATTGCAGAAGCTGCGAAACATGGTATCAATTACAAAATATGAAAAATGATCTTCATGGAAAACATCGAAGTCATAATAGTTGGATCCTACACCACCAATGTCACTTTTTACTGAGGCCATTGAGGATCCATGTTGGCTGATCCCATTTGACCACCTGAGGATAGAAAATAACAACTGTGGTTTTATTTTGTGGCAAAGAAAAAAATTGTTTTTGTAATTTTGTAAATAACAATGTAAAATGGCCCAAGGCAATGGTTTAGAGTTAATTTATTTTTCAATTATATAACAAAAGAACAATGTATAAATCGACTCCCTACTGGCAAAGGAGTTGATTTTCTATCTCATTTCCTAAATTGTAAGACTATAACAATCATTTTTTAAATACAAAGAGTAGTTGATGGCCATTGAGATGTTGTGCATGTGATTTACTCTTTTCGTTGCTGAAGTTTCCTTAGAGGATAATCTACTCTAACAGGAGGGACCACTCCAGGAAACAAGTATCGTTCATGCAATTATAAGTTATCCATATTATTACATTAGATTTTTTAATTCTGTGGTGATTTATCCTTTTGTGCAAAATTTGAATAGAATATTTTTTGGTTGTTAATATTTAATTTAAGTTATGCTATTAAGAGTCATGAACGTTGAGCTTGTTATTTTCCTTAGATTCAATTCTGTTGTAATAGTTTCTCGGTTGAATTGTTCTCTTATGGTCCATGCTAACACAAATCAAGACATAGACTATCCCTAGCAACACGTGGCCTAGATTAGTTAAGTTTTAGCTCCAAGCAATCAACCTTCTCTTATCTAGTCTCTTCCAACATAGTCCTAGAAATTGATTTGAGTTGGTGACTTTCTATTTTTTATTTATATATGTATTTTTGTTGTAGATTAATCTATCAGTATCGTTGATCCTGGTTCATGCTTAGTTGGTTTTTAGAATGCATGTTTAGAGTGGATGACTAGTTTCCTAGAACTTACATTTCTTCTTCATTACTTTGCTTAGATTTCCTTTCACCGCATCAATATAAGAGTTTATGTCTAATAAGAATTTTTAGCCTACATAGATAGTGCATAATAGCCTTGAAATAAGAATACTTACCTTGGTTGATAATTTAAATGAAGAGGAAAGTTGTTTGTTTATTCCAATAAATTAATGTTGGTGCATAATTGATCAGACCAGGGTCCTTCTCAGGTTACCAACAAAAGGAACCAAGTAGTATAGAGCGTTGGCATTTTCATCTCCTCTGAAGAGAAGAAGTATCACCTGAAGCACAATCAAGACTGAAAGATAGGGAACGGAAAGGAGAATATTTAGGTGGGTTTCCATAACCTTAAATATTCACCATGATATTGAAAAAGATAAGCTAACTACATAACATATCATAACTCATTCATCCTGGAACTAAAGATATGCAAGTTGCGAAAAGAAATTGTAAACAAAGATATCACATTGATACTATCAATAAAAAAGAAGTATTATAAATATACATTGCATAAGCATAAACATATAATGAGACATTATATTTCAAAATTTTGGATCCTTCTTTATATATTATCTTCAGAACTTATCGGATACAATATAAAAGATACAAGTTATTACACTTTTACAACACTCAAGCTCCAAACTCAAGTCACAAAGTTCTATCTACACTTTTTCCCAAAAATGTATACAATATCCCACCCTCTATAACAACAACCCTTTTATAATAATGTTCATCTCATATATAGACTAAGTGGGATCTTCTGGCTTTGGGATCACATGCTTTATTGTTCTGTTGTAACTGCTTTTGACTTGTTGGCGTTGTGTCGTTCCTTTCCACAACTGATTTATGTTTCTTCACTTGCTCCACTATCCAACTTATTTTGTAGCTTGCGCAACTAACCAAAATTGGTACTGTAGTCTTTCTTGCGGAGCTTCAAATCCAAAAATGAAGGGCCCAATAGGATTTGACCACAATCCTTGACTCGCCCTTGAGTCAAGTACTTGGCTCTTTCAGAGCTTCTAGGAGTAACTATTGCTTTCCCTTGTCCTCCTTCCCCACTTTACTTTTATATTCTTCTTGCTCTTTCTCTTTCTCCGCCTCTTCAAATGAAGGGCCCAACTCTGGGACCAAATCTAGGACACGCTTCCTGACTTCCTGGAAACTCCCAATTTTATCCTGCCACTTCCTAGAAAGGAGTGAGGCCTCAAAGACAAACTATTGAGTTACATCTGTGATACATCCTTTGGGCTTGGATGTGAATAGAGAGTTCCATTCAGAGTCTGCTATAGTGTCTACATGATGCATTTTCATGTATACTGTCTGAATGACAGGTTGAAATTCATGTAGCTCATTCTTGGCTACAGATTGCACTTCAAACAAAGCGTTCATCTCATTATCCTCTTACTGAATTTGATCGAACTTCTCTTGTTGCTCCAACAGGTCCATGGTGATCAAAACCTCTACGTTGAGCAACTATATTATTGCACACACCTCCTCTAGAGTTTGGCTCCACCTTGCCATAATTCCCATTGAATCGTTGACTTCTTGAAATATCTTTGTACACTCGGTTGTGCGCTTGTGTAGTGTTGCTTGAGTATTGTTTCCTTCCAACACTACGTTCTCCATCTACTCCTGCAACTTCCAAGGTTGTTGCTCTGCTTCTTGTTGACTCTATTGCAACTGCACTTCCAATTTCTCTGCACGGATGGCCAACTATGACCATGCTCCCTGGAGTAATTCAATCCAGGGATGATTTTAAGGATGGAAATTTATATTAAAATGTAGAAACCTGGGCTAATCTTACCAGTTCTTAATATGAAAAATGTAAAATGTTTGACGATAGTTTTATAAAAATATTCAAATTTCTAAGGATTTTATATAGTTTCTATAAAATTTGGCGATTTTTAAGATAAAATATTTTTATTCTATGGAATTTGGGCGAATTGTTTTTAGAAAAATTGGAAATTTGTGAATCGGTTTTTGAGAAAAACCATGGAAAATTAGCCCATTTACAAAATTTAGCCCCTAAAATCATCTATGATTCAATCAGATGCTCAGGATCTCCTGCAACACTAGATTTTGGCAGTTGGGGTGCGACTTTCCTTATTTTCGGCCAGGCTTCAACAAGCTTCTGCTAGACTCTTTCCATTTTCTACTCTACCTAGATCTTGGAGAATTCTTCCTGTGTTTTGCCTTATTGAGAAAGGATTGTTTCCTTCCTTGTGAATTCTTCATTCCTTTTGGCCTACTAGAGCCTCTGATCCAGTTGATCAGTTGAGGCCCTGATCAGTTCGACTAGCTGTGTTGCTGACCACTGTGCAAGGTCAACAAAAGAAGGGGTGGCGTCCTTGGGTTCTCGGACCTACAGTGGAATTACACTGGCCTTTGAATGCTATGAAGGAGTCTCCATGTCCTCCTCTCCTGTACATGGTCCTGGTGCAAGCCTCACCTCAACGCTGATGGCAGGAGCATTAGAAATTTTGTTCTGTCCAGGAAGAGTTGCAACAACTCTACGTAGTACTGATGGTTTTGAAGGAATAGCTCCATATGTTCCTATAATGAAGTTTCTCTTTGACCTGAATTCATCTCAGGTTCCTTCTAAACCTCTGGTATCTCCACCTCTTAATGGAGCTCAACTTCTAGGGTTGTGCTTCCAATGGAACCTTCAACCTTGGTCATTGAGGAAGTACGCTGAGGACTTAGGACTTGTGGCTTCTGTCCTCCTTGCATATCCGTTGAAGACATAGTTCCTTTAATTAGAAAAAAGGGTATGATTTGTTGGTCTTGGGTTTTAGGGTTTGGCCCAGTTAGTTGTACCCTCTATTCGGTTACTTCTAGGTTTGGACCAAGGAGTTATGGTCTCTTCTCAGGTAACTTTGGGGGATCCACCTGCATGTTTTCTGGGTCGATACTTTGGGATGGACTTGCAGTTTCTTAAGGTGGTGACTGGGTTTGTGGTGGTGATGGAGGCTTCTCAATGATCATGGTGGATGGATTTTTTTTTGGCTCAGGGTCATCTTGGATATCTATGATATGGGTTGCTCGAGCCGTTGACTAAGTGCGGGGGACGATGGATGAAATGGGCTGGGGGTTCAGAACATTTCTCAGGGAGATTCCCATCCTGGGTTTCTTGGTCATAGGATTTGTAATGAAAGAAACTCTAAGGATTTCATTGACATCCTTACCTGTCAACATATCTTTCTCCGATAGTTGTGGGAACATAGTTAGTGTTCTCTTTTTGTGCTCCAGTGGCTACGTCTCTTCCTCCTCGTCGAATTTTGTTTGTGATAGGGCTTCTTTTTTTCTGTGCCTCTAGTATTGAGCTCAGTCCTACCCCTACTTCTTGACCTCTCTTCTTCAACAACTCCACAGGCAGAACGTAATGGATCCCCAACTTGCACGGGTTGCGTTTGACTCTAGGCCATGACATAACCTCTTTGTCAAAGGCCTCCTCATCCAAATAGAATGGAAACATGTGCGAATATAGTTCCTCCCTATTGGAATATTGTTATCAGAATAATCGGTAAGTGCAGAAACAAACATATCTCCCTAACTTCCATAGGAAACTACAACAAAACAAAACAAAATACATACTTCACCTTAAACTTCATTGTCATATAAACTAGTTTAGTGAGGTACAAGTGACATACCTTTTAAATGACGCTTGATCCTCGCTAGTGTTTCCCTTGTAGCTCCTTCCTTGGGTTTGCAGAATGGTAACACTATCTAAGAATCACAAATTAACAAAGAGGGAAAACAAAGATATGTATATTCTAATGAATTTTATGTATAAGATCAAGGAATTATACAATAGAAGATGAGATTCTTTTATAGGGAAGAAATGTATTGTTTTATTAAATTAAATGGAAAGTGGAGAATAAAACCTATGCCTTGATGTTGCAAGGTCCCCTTTCAATGGCTCTTTTCTTCAACACACACAACTTTGCTCCAATGCCTTGAATGAAGAAGATCCACAATCTGACTTGGAGAACTAAAGCAAAGCTCTCAAGCATAATATGAAGTAGAACTCTCCATGCAAATCTTAGCCTATTCAACCTTAGCCTTTTCCATGAGAGATACCTCTTTATATAGTTTGAAAGAGATATGGATGAGGATATTAGGATGATCCCACTAAATCAGAGAAGCGAGTATGATCCAAACCGATCAGAGGCCACCTCATCTTCTAGAAGATTCCCTTCTAGAACATTCGTGAATTTTGACTTTTCATATGCTTTAAGCATTGCCTCACCCTATGCAAAAGAAACATGTGATGATGTCACAATCCATTTTTAGGGTAGAGTGTGATGATCAGGCATCGTCACACCCCATGCATGTAGTAGGGTGCGACAACCTTCATTGTTATGGTTTTTGAAAGAGGAAATGAAACCACTTTTCTCATGGATAAAGTCTCTTTTAATATTTTTAGGGAACATGAACACATGTTGTCAGTTGATCACTGAGGTGACCAAAATAATGTGTAACAGAATGCCCCCCAAAGTATGAAGCTGGACCTCATGACAGTTGAAATACTTTGTAGAATGTGTGTGTCGAAAGCAAGGAGCACATCTGTTAAGCCCTAATATTGGCCCATTACCCCTTAATTGGGGCATATTATATTAGTAATGTTATTTTATTTATGTCATATTTAGGCCATTAGTTGTAATCATACCTCCCAGTCTCCTATATATAGCAAGGAGACATTTTCATTTTGAATCATCTTGTACTTGAACATTTAAGTGGGGTAAAAGGAGGTTTCCCCCTAGAAGAGGCTTATTATCTGAAATTATCTCTTTTTCAAGGCGTTGAGTACTTTTTCTGAGGTTTTTCTATGATGTATTGATATTTGGTTATTAACATATGGTATCAGAGCTCAAGGTCTTGGGGTTTCACTACTACATCTGAGACACCTTGGAATTTTTGCTATAACTTTATTTCTACAATGTTTCAGAAGGCACGGCTTGGAGGATATTTAGTAGATGGATCAAGGTACGTTGGGTTCACAATTTAGCTCTCGAGGCCTTATACGTTCAGAGATACAGCCTGTACAAGATAGGGTTCTGGAATCATCCTGAAATGAGTCTTTGCGGAATTTTCGCTATAAAATATTTTATGTAAATTTTAAGACCCTGAAATCCAAAGGATATTTACAAAAATTAGTAAGGTATCTATGGTACAAATTTCAGCTTCTAGGTCATCTTAAATTTGTAGATACACCTTGTGTAAGATAGGGTATCTGACTAGTCCTATTGGCTAGTCTCATGAAGGTGTTCCAGGTAAAACAATCATAAATTCGTCCTAGAGTATCCAAATTGAGTGGGACTGGTTTCATTGGATCATGGATAATCGGTAGTATTGATGGTGCGAGTTTTAGAATTTTATATCAATTATTTTGTGCGGGGCATGCTATACAAGTGAGATCTCCTAGAAAGGCCAAAAATCGGCAAGTTGTGGGGAAGTTACCTTAAATTCCACTTGGCACATCCCATTTTGATCAGAACTATGGCATTGCAGAGAAGAAATATCAGAGAACTACATAAAATAAATTTTCATACCCAGAAGGGCCGAAACTTGGGAGATACAACAGAAGAAATATTGTCTAGCAGAACCACCTCAAAATGAAGGTTCAAAAGTGATACTTGGCCAACATGCCACCAAAAAAGGGAACTTCTACACCAAATAAGCCTCCATAAAATCCTACTTGGACTCTTGATGAAGGTGAAGAAATGCGTAGGGATATAAATGATTTACAAAAGAAGATAGTAACAAAAGATGAACTATAAGAGATGATGGAGGGTTTAAAAGGGGAGATCATGGAAGTATTGAAAAATTTTGTAACAGAGAAAACACCTGAAAGTGAAAATGCATCCCGTGAAATTCATGATGAGGACACAAGGAAGGAGAATCAAGAATGGAGAAACTCCAACTTTGGTTTGAATACCAACTACGTTCCTAAGATTGATATGAGGGAGTTTGATGGCAAGGACCCAATCACATGGAGCAATTCTTTGATCTCCATAATGTGCCACATACACAAAAGGTATGAATTACTTCTTTATATTTAGAACCTAATCAATTTGTATGGTATTGATGGATCTGTTCTCGCAAATCACTCGTCACTTGGACAATTTTCATGGAAGAAATGATATCACACTATGAGGATACAAGGAGCAATACCTTCTTTAGCCAATTGATAAATCTCAAGCAAAAGGGTTCAATTACTGAGGACATTGAGAACTTCCAAATATTGAATATAAAGGTAACTGATATTCTAGATGAGCACTTGATTGATGTATTCATAGGAACTTTAAAGGATAACATTCAACATGAGGTTCGCCTTTGGGAACCCAAATCATTGAAGAATGCATTTAAGGTGGCAAGAAATGTTGAAAGTAAAAATATGGCTATGGCTACTAGAAGGACCAATCCTAACATCTATAGAGAGAACACTGCTCCTTCTTATAAAACACCTCAACCTATAAGGTTGACACCTCAACAATTGGAGGAAAGAAAAGAAAAAGGTTTATTCTTTAATTATGACAAGAAGTACAGTAAGGGACATAAGTGTGGTGAGAAGAAATTATTCTACATAGATTGTGAAGAGGAAGAAGAAGAAGAACAAGAACCATCTCAAGATGAAAACGTAGAAGCAATTTCGTCTGAAGAGTTGACTCCCACGATATCGTG
>ML783878.1:297286-320549 GCA_009831015.1 Picea engelmannii | reverse complement strand
CAACAACTATATGCCAAACCATCCAAATGTTTCTTTGGAGTAAAGGAGGTAGAGTATTTGGGTCATATTGTATCTCATGAAGGTGTCAAGGTAGACCCTAACAATATTAAGGCCATGATGGACTAGACGATTCCCAAAACATTGAAGAATCTTAGAGGAATTTTGGGTTTGACATGTTACTACTGCAAGTTTTTTTAGAACTATGGAAGAATAACAACACCTTTAACGACACTAACTAAGAAGGATGCATTTTCATGGACTCCAACGACAACTAAATCTTTTGAACAACTTAAAGAGGTGATGTGTAAAGCTCCTGTCTTGACCACTCCCGACTTCACAAAAACCTTTATTGTGGAATGTGATGCCTCGGGAAATGGAATTGGTGTTGTCCTAATGTAAGAAGGAAGGCTCCTGGCTTTTTAAAGTCGACCACTCAAGGGAAAGGACTTACATAAACACATTTATGAGAAGGAAATGATGACAATACTACATGCATTGAAGAAATGGCATCCTTACCTAATAGGTAGGAACTTCAAGGTCAAAACAGATCATGATAGTCTTAAATACTTCTTGGAACAAAGACTATCTTCAGAAGAACAACAAAAATGGGTAGCCAAGATATTGGGTTATGATTTTGAAATCCTCTATAAAAAGGGGAAGCAAAATGTTGTGGCAGATGCACTCTTAAGAAAGGATGAAGATGTTGAGGCCTTTCTCCGTGCTATCTCGAACATCCAACCCGATTGGATAATAGAAGAAAGGGATGAATGGAAGAATGACGAAAAAGTGTTGACTCTCATTCAAAGGTTGCAGTAGGATTCCAGTGCATCAGATACATTTACATGGAAAAATGATTCACTATGGTATAAAGATCGCTTATATTTATGTAAGAACTCCCAAAAGGTAGTATTGGAATTGCACACCTCTCTAGTAGGAGGGCACTGAGGATTTTTGAAAACCTACCATAGAGTCAAGGAGGATTGTTTTTGGGATGGCCTTAAAACTGATGTTCAAAGGTTTGTGGCAGAATGTTTGTTTTTCCAACAAAATAAGGTGGAAACAATTAATACCCTAGGTCTTTTACAACCATTATCCATCCCAATTCAGCGTTGGGAGGAGGTTTCCATGAATTTCATCACAGGGTTACCAAAGTCTGAAGGAAATAGTGTAATCATGGTGATTGTTGATAGACTGACCAAGTACACACACTTTTGTGCACTCTCTCATCCCTTCAAAGCTAGTACAGTTACCACCGCATTCATGGAGACAATTCAAAATCTACATGGTAGCCCAAAGATTATTGTAAGTGACAGAGATCCCATCTTCACTGGACATTTTTGGACAAAATTGTTTTCTTGTTTGGGTACTCAATTGGCTCATAGATCATCCTATCATCCTCAATGTGATGGACAAACCGAGATAGTGAAAAAATGTATGGAATTCTACCTTCGTTGCTTTGTCTCTGATAAACAAACACAATGGTTCAAATGGTTACCCTTGACAGAATGGTTGTATAACACTTCCTTTCATACTGCGACAAAAATGACACCATTTATGGCACTTTATGGATACCACTCTCCTTCTATCATTTCTTCTCTAAAATAAAAATCTAAGGTTCAAGCAATGGAAGATCACATCGAGAATCAACAACAAGTTCTCCAAATCTTAAAGGACAACCTGACCATGGCACATAATCACATGAAACAACAAACAGATCAACATCGTAGTGAAAGAAGTTTTGAAGTAGGGGATTGAGTGTTTTTAAGACTACAACCATACAAATAGATGTCCCTCAAGCAAGCCAAGAAGGATAATAAATTATCACCAAAGTAATATGGCCCTTATAAGGTGTTGCAAAAGATTGGTACTATGACATACAAATTGGAGTTGCTTGCATCTTCACGAGTACACCCAGTTTTCCATGTTTCATGCTTAAAGAAGGTTATAGGCGACAAGATCCCAGTTCAAACTATATTTCCATAACTTTTTGAGGAAGGAAAAATCATATTGGAACATGAAGCCATCACTAACACAAGAATTTTCCAGCTAAGGAATAGATCCATTTCAGAGTATCTCATTAAATGGAGGAAACTACCGGCTGGAGATTCCACTTGGGAAGATGCGCCTTTTATACAGAAGCATCCAAAGTTACTCAAGCGTTGCAGACAAGATTTGTATCAAGGGGAGGGGCATGTTAAGCCCTAACATTGTCCCATTACCCCTTAATTAGGGCATGTTATATTAGTAATGTTATTTTATTTATGTCGGATTTAGGCCATTAGTTGTAATTATACCTCCTAGTCTCCTATATATACCAATGAAACATTTTTATTTTGAATCATTTTGTACTTGAACATTTAAGTGGGGTAAAAGGAGGTTTCCCCCTCGAAGAGGCTTATTATCTAAAATTATCTCTTTTTCAAGGTGTTGAGTACTTTTTTTGAGGTTTTTCTATGCTATATTGATATTTGGTTCTTAACAACATCAATCAAGAACCTGCAAACAATCAAGCATCTACATAATAATATACCATTTTCTAAGGTATCAATTCCTATTCTTAGACTTCAAGTGACTCTAATCATAAATTTCAACTGAGTCATGGAAGCTAAACATACATTGTGGATCCATTTCATCATGATTCAACATAGCCACTAGGAATACACTGTGGATCTATGCTGTAAAAGAGTTCAAATCCAGACATAGCCACAATACATACACAGTGGATCTATGTGTTAGTACAAAATTATGAATACTCCATCGCAACCTGGACCAAAATGATAATATCCAGGGTCTTCATTTCCATCGTCTCTAAGTACGAATCCATCCATGTGATTAAAGGTGTCGAAGTCAAACATGGTAGAAACCACTTGATTACAGATCATTAATGAAATTTTTTAACAAGTGTGAGGGAAATTACCATTGATGTCAATGACTCCCAAGGTACCCTAGTACAATCCAACGAATGTGAATAAATGAGTTGAAGTCAAAAACTCGATTGAATCTTCCAATCAGGGGTAAATGACGTGAACCCACCGTTGAAAGTGAAGAAACTTGCAATTGAGGCATGCATGCTCTAAGGTACTGAATGATCTCTAAGTCTTGTTCCTAGATAATGAGTTAAAGTCGACATGAAAAGACTCATCACAGGAGGGCCTTGATGTATCCCCCATAAATGACGTAAAATATTTAACAAATTTGAAGTAGATGAAGGTATGAAGTGATTCAGAACTAACATAGGGAAGGCCGACATGGTAGAAAATTTATAACTGCAGATGGTCGACTCGATAGAAGTCTTGTTCAGGTTGGAATTCTCTTGAACATATGAATGAAACGATAGTTGTCTTGGCAGCATTGACTCAAGGAGGGCCCAGCATATGAACTTGTGGATGTTCATACAAGAGGAAAATAGATTTCCCAACCTCGATACAATGATGAAGGGGGGTGTCATGTTCAAGAGAGACTATTACTACCACTAACACAAATACAGAGACACATTTCTTTCCCAATTTTACCCCACCATTTCTGGCGAGTACCTCTTTATTTTTATGCAATCTTGAGGAGGATAACATATGCTTGTAAATGTAATATCATCCTTTGGACTAGTCCCTCAGATTATGTTTAATGAGACCTAAGAAGGAGTGGTTCGATCCCATATGGGTCTTTCGATGTTTGTTTAATGATTCCAAAGAAAGAAAACTAAAGGGTTTTTCAATTTTTAGAGAGATTGAAAAACACTTAAAGAGAACTGCATTAGGTCCTTTTTCGTAAGTTAGTCTGACGAGCCTGAGAAAGAGATAGCCTACTGCTCATCATACATTTTCTTCAAATACTTTTACAAGTGTGAAAAGAACAAGGTCACTCGACCATCTTTTCATATTTAGGGAGTTTTAAAAGAGATTAAATGATACTCCATCATTTTCATTTTTCGTATTACCAATGCGAGTTCGAAAAAAAGATAAAAGACTACCCGATTATATTCTCATGGTTTCACGAGCATGAGAAAAAATTAAGACTCTGCTCAGAGTTTTTCCTAAAAAACCCTAATAGAATCTATACATAAGAAAAATATGCAAAAAAAACTCAAAAATGGGTTGACCCTTGTTCCAACGTTTCGTCTCTAGACCTTTTAATCTGGAAAAGTCAACACTTTTCCAAATTGTTAATACTTTAGGGCATGGATAAAATATAAAAATAATATAATTTTGCAAATAAAAAATGGTAAAAAACAATAAAATAGGCCCAAAACACCATTTTACCATTTCATTTGCAAATTTACCCAAATAGTTCTCCAAAGCCCCTTTTCTCCCCGAATTTCAATTGTCGATTACGGAGCATGTGGTGGGTCATTTTGTGAACTGTCTCTATCAAACAGGTAATCTTCTTCTTCTTCATCTTTTCATGGTTTCAAAATTTGTTTTCATTGGTTAAATTTGTGTATTGGGTCAATGTTTTGGGGCTACCTATGCGTTGAGATTGTCACAGGTCCCCTATATCTTAAACTACGACAATATTGGATTGTCGCTGGTGACCCAATAGGTAGGGTGCAACGACATCTCTTTGCATGAATGTGAAGCCCTGCGACGACCGCAACCAAAAATTAAAAAAGATAAACCTAACTAGAAAAACCCCCACGAAATAATTTTTATGTTTCTAACTTTCTTTTAATTTTCCTTGGTCAATATGTTGGAGTGACGTGAGAGAGAGCATGAAGAAGAGGATTATTTTTTCAAGAATGACCCAGGGAAAGTTATGGCTCTAAGGAAATGTGGGTTACTAAAAGTTTTCAGGATTCAGGGCATGAGATCCCAGTTGAAACTGCTAGAATATTTGGTTCACATGTGGGATGTGAACGAGCAGGCATTTCGCATGGGTGTCGATACACTCACAATAGATATAGAGGATAGCTATTTCTTGATAGGGATATCTCGCTGTGGTTCATGGGTATCACTCATAGGCAACACGGGTGGAGGTGAACCTATGGATTACTATGTTCTCCACCATTGTGTGCTAGGTACCGAAAAACACAGTGGCAAGGTAGCCATCAGAGATGTCTGATATCTATCATTACGGACTATCCTTTACATAATTACTCGCATGGTAGGGATTGCAGCTCCCCATATGGCTTTGTAGAGCCATTTTAAGTATGTGATATAGTGCATGGAACCCAGAGTCTTCAATTGGTGTGAGGGGTCCCTAAAAATCATGAAAAAACAACTTACCAAGTGTCGAAATGGTCAGTTGAAGAAATTTGGATATGGGTCCATTTTGGTATCTTTATTTCTAGAGAGGGTTCCTATCCTACGTATGCAGGTGGAGTGGGGTATACCCACTCCACATGATCCAAGGATGAAGATATGGGTGGACCTTATGTCTCGACATGGTGGTATTCCCATCGTCAAGTATGGCGATTTTTTCTTCCAATGGCTAAGGAATCTGCTACTCATGGTGGAAGACTATGCATATGCAGGGGTAGATTTTCGTGGGGATCCATATCTAGATCTTCCTGAGGGATCCCAATGGTGGGACATAGTTAATAAGGAAATTTTTTGTTTATATAATGTTTTTAATATTTTAATGATATAAAATGTTTTTTGTGTTATTTATCCGATGAGTAATCAAGTTCTCTCAACAATGCAGATGTGGGGCCTTATCATCCTTCGAGATCATCTCCCATCCAGAAACACAGAGAGAGAGGTGTTGTAGAAGGGGTAGATGTTGCAGATCTCGAGGCTATGGAACAAAACCTAGAGGGACTAACCATGAATGTCCTTGATGGCATGGTGGATGATCTTCCTATGCATTATCATCACCACACAATGGGCATATTTGAATCTATCAGTTGAATGCTCCGTAGAGTAGCATGGTAATTCACTTGTTACAGGGATCAACATCATTGATGCTTTCTGTACATGAATCCATGAGCTTCACATTTTTGATATTTTGGTCTTGGGACAAAACACTTTTTTGTAAACTTTAATCATTAAAAATATAAAGTTCCTACCGTCTTACTTGATTTTGTAAAATGTGTGATTGGATTTATAAATGTCTCAAATGTATGTCTAACACATAATTAGCCAATGCACCTATCAATGTATTTAGACATCTAGGAATGTGTTGATATTCTATATAATCAAAATGTCTTTCCAAGAGGGGAATTCGTAAATATACCTGTAACAAAGTAGGACTTCAGATGGAATAAATGTTACTCAACTGTAGTACTACTAACTATGAATCAAGTCATACAATAAGATGATGGGTTTAGAGTGAAACGACGTCAGTTAAAAACTCAATAACTACATTGTATTCCGCGATATTGTTCACTGCATGACCAAGGAAAACACCATGTAGACTGATCAATTTGTTCGTAGGTGCATAGATTTCCCAAGCAAAAGATGCTAAGTTTTGAGTACTGCAACTAGCACCATCAGCGAAGACGACATACGGTAGTGAAGACACGGACATCTGGAAACCAAGCACAATGCAAGGTGAGCAGCTGAAAGGCAAAACCAAAAATGAAAAAGCACACAAGAGTATGATACACTAAAAATAAACAACACTCATGCAAAAAATGTTTTAAGCATGGTACTTCTTCAAGTAAAGACAATTTATGGGCCCACTCAATGGAATTCCATCATAATCTACCATCTCATAAGCCCCTTTTTCCAACACTCATTTCACAATATAAGGACCCTGCCACATGGGCTCGAATTTACCGGCCCCTAGTAAACCATGATCTTGTTTGTAAATGAGAACTAGATCACCTTCAAAAACTACACGTGGTTTGACATGCTTGTCATATTGAGATTTGACAGACGTTTTCTTAGTTTCAATGACTAAGGCAGAATCACGATGGGTTTTTTCTATTTGCATCAAATACAAAAGACATTCCTCTTCATCTGAGGTGTTAGGGAGAAGTTCGACAACTAGTTTCAAAGATGGGATTTCACATTCAATCGAGAAAATTTCTTAAATACCATATACTAATTGGAAAGGTGTAAACCTTGTTTTAGAATTAACAGATGTTTGATAGGCCCATAATGTTGAGAAGAACATCTTGTGCCAACTTGACTTGTGAATTCTTACCATCCATCAAAGCATAGTAGTGAGAACTTTGTTGATTGCTTCAACCTGGCCATTCTCCTATGGATAATAGGGGGTTGAGTTTTCATGTCGAAGGCCCAACTTCTCGGTAAGTTCAGACATCATGAAATTGAGAAAATGACTACCATGATCAGTGATGATGGATTTAGGGACACCAAGTCTAGTAATGATATGATTGAATATGAATAACGCTGTAGTTTTCTTGGTATTATCAAATGTAGGTATCGCCTCGGCCCACTTAGTGAAATAATCCATAGCTACAATAATGTATCCATGCCCCCCAGACGAGTGATGGTTACATGTCATGAATTCAATGCCATATTTAGCGAATGGACCAATGGAAACTACAGGGTGAAGATGAGCAAGGTGATATCGTATCTTATTGTTTTAGGTTTGAAAAGCGTGGCATTTCTGGACGATAGTAATGAAATATTTAAACAATGAATGCCAGAAATAACGAGCTCATAAGATCTTCTGGGAAGTGGCATACCCAGACATATGACCACCACATGCTCCAGAGTGATAGTCATTCAAATATTTCTCAGCTTCATCATAGGTGAGACATCATCAAAATATGGAATCAATACCATCGCGGTAAAGGGTATCACCAAGAATAATGTATTGACGGGCTTGATACCGGATGCAACAACGATTTGTACTAGAAAGATTAGGCTGTAAATTTTGGGTTTGGAGATAAATGATAATATCTCCATACCATATGTCGTAAGAACTAATCAGAAAGAGAGAGTCATTAGGTAAGCAATCCTCTGCCACAATTTTTGTTTCAGTAGAAGGAAGGTCACATATCAATTCGGAAAAAACCAAAGACTTATTTGACTTGGCGCATTCAAACTCCAAATCAAACCCTTGGAGAACTATCCATTTAGAGTACTTTCCCCCAACAATTGTCAAGTAAGGATGTGTTTCATGGGGTTGCAATCGGAAATCACTATGGTTCTACGTAATAAGATGTAGTGACGAAAACGTTGAACAACTTGAAAAGATTCCAAGGCCAGTTTTTCCGCATGTAAATATTTGTTTTTGGTAGCCGTGAGACTCTGACTCAAATAGTATATAACATGTTCATTGTGTGAATCATCCTATTGGACCAGAACCATAGCAATGGTATATTCTGAAGCAACTAAGTTTAGGAAATAATCTCGACTATAATCAGGTGGAAACAATAGTGGTGTATGGGTTAAGGCGAGTTTCAAAGATTGAAAGGATTTATTGGAAGTGTCGTCCCATACAAAACCATAACCTTTCTTAAGAAGCCGAGTAAATCCTTTCGTTAATTCAACGAATTTGGGAATGAATCAACGTAAAAAATTTTCCTTCCCTTGCAAACTTTGGAGTTGGTGTAGTGTGGAAGGAGCAGGTAAACTGAGAATAGCCTCAACCTTCAAGGGGTCCACCCTAATCCCATGTATAGATATGATAAAAACAAGAAGTCATCCGAAATCCACACAAAAAACACATTTGTGTGGATTCAATCGCATGCGATAATAATGAAAACGTAGGAAAATGGCTCTTATATGTGCCAGGTGATCTTGGCGACGCATAGAATGCACCGTTAAATCATCTAGATAGGGTTGTACAATGTGATTAATTTCATGAAAAGCGTAAGACATAGCACACTGAAAAGTCATACCAACATTTTTGAGACCAAAAGGTAGTTTCTGGTATGCGAAGGTTCCCCAAGGGAAAGTAAACTAAGTATTATGTTGATCCACATGAAAAATATTGATTTGATTATAGCCGGAGAAATCGTCCATCAAGGAGAATATTTCACTCCCAGCACAGTCGTCAACAATCTGGTCAACGAAAGGGGTTGGGTAATTTTCTTTGGGGTAAGATTTGTTTGTATCCCTATGATCTACACAAAAATGAATCGTACCTTGTTTCTTGTTAACTAGAACAATATTGGACACCCAATCGGTCAAAGCCACAGGATAGACAAAGCCATCTTTAAGAAGTTTTTCAATTTCAAGCTTAATAACAACAACTCTACATGGATGTACTGGTCAAAGTATTTGCCAAATGGGTTTAGCGTCTGGGTAAGTCTTAATATCATGCACAACAATATTAGGATCAATACCAGGCATCTCTTCACAACTTCGGGAAAAAACATCACAAAATTATTGAAAAGGGGCTTTATAAGTATGGACATCATCAGTAGAACATGAGGCACTGATATGAACATTTTCCATGACTCAGGGTTTAATCGATATGTCAAGAGGGACGGTAGGTGAAATATTTCCCAAGTTCCCTTCATACAAAACATCGTGTCTTCATTCAGGAATAGAGGAAATAACAACAACATTAGACAAATTTGAAATCCATTGGTAACTCTCTAACACAGCTGCACTCCTCGAAGCACGTCTGCTCTCACAGGATCTTCTTTTTCTCTCGGCCCGAAGAACTCTAAGGTTCTTCTATTTCCCTATCGGGAAATATATACCCATAGATTCTCTTCTCCTGTGCGATCCCCCTTCCTTGACTTATCGGAGGATCGAAACTCGCAGCTTTGCAAGTTCTCTCTTGATCACTTGGCTCTCAATTCCCCGAGACCCGATGGCTTTAGTCAACGCTGAATTTCTCTCACCTTATCGGGACTTCTGTCTTTATCGTGGTTTCTCAACTCGCGATATCAAACACTTCACTTTATCGACTCCAAACTTGCGATATGCTGAAACTCCGACACATGCATGAGCTGTCTCTGCGATTCCCCATCACTTCTATCGGGATATCGGACTTCGCGGGATCGCAAATCCGGACTGACACTTCTCACCGCGAAACCCTGATGACTTACACCACTTGTATTCCACTCACTCCCATGGTCCCATACTGCTACGTCACCATCGGGATATCGCGTTTCGCGATATCGCGATTCTTGTTGCTCAATTTTGGAACTTCGGCTCACGAAACCCTGATACACGATACCACATGTAGATCCTACGGCTCCTATGGCACGGATTGACGACTCTGCTCCCCTCCTGAGCTTCGAACCTCGTCCACCTTAAACAGTAACCTCCTTGCACCTCTGTGAGATCCAACGACCCATGAAACTTCGCAAAACCTCCTCAAAGGGTTTCGACCGTCCGCTCTTCCCTTGGTGAATCCATGAAAGGAAGAAGTGTCTCTCCACGAGACTCATTTATCTGCTCACCAACCTGTGAAAATTCCCTCAGACTTTCAATAGCGGTTTCCCTATGCTTATCCTTCAGTGAATCCGAAGGCCTACCCCTCCTGAGATTTTCCACGATTCTCAAATCCTTCAAGAAATCTCTTGCACGCACTCCTTGCGGAAAACCCTTCAACCTCGACTGAGTGTTGAAGTTTATCGACTCTGCGCACTCCTTGCAGCAACAGTCTTTCAATGCTTCGCTCAGAATCATAACTCTGAGACTTCTCCCTGGCCTGCGCACACCTTGCACGACATTGTGCCCAACTGCACTTATGGGATGGATGAGAACAAAAGTTATCTCTAATTGAACCCTTCTGTCAACGCACTCCTTGTAAACAAATCAACTGCACTCCTTGCAGGAATTCTCTGGCTCAATATAGAGAAACAATTGAAACTAATTCATTCTTCCTCTCAGATTTCAATTCAACCATGAAATCATATACACAGCATAAAAGCAAGTGTAAACAGGAAATAAACATTCATGAGCACAACATCAATACACAGAGAAACAACACAAACCATGAATTCAAATCAAAGCTTTCTTCTATTAATTCAAATGTCTGTACATGGGTGTTCTTCATACAACTCTCTGCATGCTCTTCTCTTCCTGTTTCTTCTCTCTATGCTCAGGCTCCAGCTAATGCTCATGCTAATGTTACAATGTACAAAGGAGGGTGTCTATATCCGTTTTCCCTCTTGGACTCTAAAGCTATCAAATCTAGAATTAAATTCCTATCTAACTGCATTGACTATATTAAATGTCGACTATCCACTAAAGGACGAGAGCTATTCACTCAAGGTACATTACAACATACAAGTGCGCCTCATCTTAAATGATTCATTTAATGTTTGCGCAACAATCCCAAAGCATTTTCAAAATTTGTGCTGGCTTGTCCAGCTGTCCTCTTCTTCCGCGCGGGATCACTTGATGTGCTGGCAATGCTCCTGCATCATACTCCTCGGCTTGGAAACTTTCATGGGCTCCTTCCCATGAGCTCCTGCATGGTCTGTCCATGCTTTTGTATCACTGCTTCGCTCTCCCAGCTGGCATCTTCCATTGGGTGATTCTTCCACTTGACCAGATACTCGAAGTATTTCTTCCGCCTGGTCTTCTTACCCACTCGCTTGTCCAGTATGCATTCCATCTGCGGCTTCTATGCAACTGGAAATTGCTTCATCCATTGGATCACTGGCTCCTCGGCTCCAATTTTTGCTTCTTCTGCTTTGTATGGGTATAAATATGCGATATTGAATATCGAAGATATCCCGATGCCATCCGGCAACTCAATCTCATAAGAATTTTCCCCAAATTTTCTCAAGACCTTGCATGGTCTGATTTTCTTCATTTTCAGCTTATTGTATGTTCCCCTTGGGAACCTTTATTTCCTCAAGTGTGCCAGAACTAGATCACCAACTTCAAACTAAAGGTGTCTCCGATGTTGATCTGCTATGCGCTTATATTCCTGACTTGAATCTTGCAGTCGCTGCTTCACCTGGCTGTGAATTTCTTTCATTGCCTCAGCAAATTCCTCTGCACTAGCACTGCTAGTAGCAGTCTGTTCTAAATCTCATAATTCAAAAAATCCTCTCGGATACATCCCATATACAACCTGAAATGGACTTTTCCCTGTGCTCTGATTCACTGAATCGTTGTATGCGAACTCTGCCTATGGCAATATGCTATCCCAACTGCTATGGTGCTCTATCACCAAGATTCTCATCAAGTCTCCCAGACTTCTGTTGACCACTTCCATTTGTCCATCCGTCTGAGGATGATAAGAATAACTAAACACCAATTTAGTTCCTAGCTTCTTCCATAATGTCCTCCAAAAATGCCCTATGAATTTTGTGTCTCTGTCCAAAACTATGCTTTTCGGTAACCCATGAAGTTGAATGACCTCTTTGAAGAACATATTTGCGATGTGAGTCGCATCACTGGTCTTCTAGCATGGAATGAAGTGTGCCAACTTAGACAACCTATCCACGACCACAAAGATTGAATCAACACCTCTTTGTGTCCTTGGCAATCCCAATACAAAATCCATGCTAATCGCCTCCCATGGCCTCTTTGGTATGGGCAATGGTTGATAAAAACCTGCATTATCTTTTCTTCCCTTTGAATGCTGGCAAACTCTGCACCTATCAATGAACCTCTTAACATCTGCATGCATCCCTGGCCAAAAATATGACTCATTCAACTTTGCGAATGTTTTGTCATGGCCAAAATGTCTTGCTAAGCCTTCGCTCTGTTTTTCCTTTAACAAGTTCTCCCTCATGGAGCATTTCAGGATACACAGCTGATTGCCTTTGAACAACAACACTTCTTGGATCATATAATCTATCCAAGGACTCCTGTCTCTGAGAACTAGATTCTCATCTTCTTTATACGCCTCTCCAAAATCTGCATCTCCTGCGTACATGTCCCTGAGATTTTCAAAACCCAATGGTTTGATTCGGAACTCCTGCAATAACAAACATTTTCTTCTCAAAGCATCAGCCACTTTGTTAGCAGTACCCGAAATGTGCTTAATCACAAATGTGAAATTTTGCATATACTCTACCCATTTTGCATGTTTCTAATTCAACTTCTCCTATTGAGTCACAAACTGTAATGCATGATTATCACTGTACAAAACAAATTCTTTCGGAATCAAGTAATTCCTCCACTTCTTCAACGCCTGTATGATAGTGTAGAATTCTTTATCATACGTGGAGTATTTTAGTTTTTCCTCATCGAGCTTCTCGCTGAAATATGATATCGGTCTGTCTTCCTGACTCAGGACCGCTCCTATGGCAAATCCACTTGCATCACATTTCACCTGAAATGTCTTTAGGAAATCCGGCAACACCAACACTAGTTGTTCCGTAATCTTCTGCTTCAACAGATTGAAGCTCTTCTCAGCCTCTGTTGTCCAGTGAAAATACTTATGCCGCTTCTTCACTGTATCCATCATTGTTGCGCTAATCCCACTGAAATTCCTGATGAACTTTCGGTAAAAACTAGCTAAACCATGAAAACTCCTCACCTCAAAAATATTTCTCGGTGATGGCCAATTCTTGATCACTTCTACCTTATCCAGATCCATATTCAATGCATTAGCCGAAATAACAAAACCCAAGTAAATGAGCTCTGTTTTCATAAATGAAGAATTCTTCATATTAATCAACAACTTCACCTGCTGTAGCTTCCTCATCACAATAGCCAAATGTTTCAAGTGTTCTGCCACTGATTTACTGTAAATAAGTATGTCATTTAAATAAACAATGACAAATTTCCCGATGAATTCCCTCAGGACTTTGTTCATCAACCTCATAAAGGTACTTGGTGCATTTGTTAAGCCAAACGACATAACAATCCATTCATACAATCCTTCGTTGGTTTTGAAGGTTGTTTTCCACTCATCGCCTTCCCTCATGCGAATTTGGTGGTATCCTCTTTTCAAATCAATCTTTGAAAAGTACTTTTCCCCACTCAGGCAATCCATCAGATCATCCATCCTCGGCAATGGAAACTTGTACCTAATGGTTATCTTGTTGATCTCCCTTGAGTCGGTACACATTCTCCATCCTCCATCCTTCTTTGGACTGAGTACTGTTGGAACGGCACATGGACTCAAACTTTCTCTGACCAATCCTTTGTCCAACAACTCCTGGACCTGTCTTTTAACCTCCTCATTTTCTTGCGACGTCAACCTGTACATGGCTTTATTTGAAAAACTATCTCCTGGTATGAGGTCTAAATGACGACTCACACTCCTCATTGGTGGGAACGAATGACGTAATTCGTCCACTATGATGTCAGCGAACTCTTCCAACAGTTCCTGAATCTCTTCTGGTAGATCATCCACTCTTGTGCTAGTCAGAACAATCCTTGGTTTCCTGACCACAAAGAATTGTGGATCTTATTTCTTCTTAACCTCCGTAAGAAGTTCCTTCCCACTCATGAGAAGTACTGTGTTGCTCACTTCCGGCTTCACCTCCTTATCCTTTATCGGAAGCAACATATGGGTTCTCCCATTCTTCTCCAGGGTATATGTGTTCATTCTCCCATCATGAATCACATTTCTGTCATATTTCCATGGTCTACCCAACAATAAATGACATACGTCCATGGGAATAACATCACATACGATCTTATCATTATATCCTCCTATCTTGAATTCAACCAAGCATTGTTTTGTAAGAGTTACCTGGTGTCCTTTCTGTAGCCACGAAACTCTGTATGGGCTTGGATGATCAGTCGTCTCCAGCTCCAGCTTCTCTACCATCTCTGTGGATACAATATTATCCGTGCTACCACTGTCAACAATAACCTTGCACACCCTATCCTTGGTCTTGCAAGTTGTTCTGAAAATTCTGGTCCTCTGAACCAAGCTTTTCACCTCTTTCTCAAGTGTCAAAAGGACTTTTCGCATCATAAGAGATCTTCCTCCTTCTGCGTCTTCGGCCTCAACATCTCGCCTTTGCGCCTTGGTGATGTGAGCTTCTCCAATGTCCTTCTTTTTCTCTGGATACTCGTAAGACTTGTGCCCATTCTTTCCACATGTAAAGCATGTGATTACTCCACCTCAGCCTCTTCCTCTGCCTCTTGTACGAGGAAAAGTATTTGCATCAGCATATCCTCTGCTCTGCTCATTATGTTGCCCTTTCTTCTCAACGTATGGTCCCCTCTACGAGGTTCCACCTCTTTCAACCTTACCCTGAGGTTTCTTCCATTCCTCTTTGGGCTTTTGGTATTTGTCCTGGGCAACTGCTTTGCCTCTGGGCTAGCTTCTGCCTCGGCCCCTCTGACCTTGCTTTCGGCTCAGCTTCTCCTCAGCTTTCAGAGCCATCTGATAAGAATCCTCCACCGTCCTGATGGTAACCATGCTCAATTCATCCTGAATGTCGTATCTCAGACCATTCAGATATCTAGCAACCTTCTCATCATCGCTCTCCCGATGACCTGCTCTGATGTTCATTCGATAGAATTCCTCAGTGTATTCTTTCACTGTCATCAGCTTTTGTCTCAGGTTCTGCATTCTCCTGAACAGAGTAATTTGATAATCTCTTGGGATGAACTTTGCTTTCATCTTCGCAATCATTCGATCCCAACTCTTAATCTTCTGCTTGCCTTTGCAGCGTCTGTCAGCTTGTAGCTCGTCCCACCATAATGCTGCATGTCCTTTCAAGTGCATAAAAACATGCTTGACTTTCTTATCCTCTTCGATATCTTCATAATCGAAGTAGGTGTCTAGAGCTCTTATCCAATCTAGAAGCTCTTCTGCATCCAAATTTCCCTCGTAGACTGGAATGTCCATCTTTTCCTTTGCACCCATCCTGTAAATGGATTTGATCAACCACTCGGTTGATGCATCTTCGGCTGCAACTTCCTCTTCGCGTTCAACTTCAACTTCATCCTCTGAATCACTGAAATCCCCTGCACTAGCTGTGCGTCTCTGAGCTATCTCCATGTCTTCGAGTCTTGCTCGAAGATCTCTCATTTGTCTCTCCATTTCCGGATTGACTACCTGCCTGCCTCTTCTCCTCACCTCCCTATATTCTATATTAGGTGACTGTCTTTCTCTCCTTGGAGGCATGGAGAATTTCTTCTTCTCTGCTACAGAAAGCAAAGAAATATTCCCTCTCTGATACCAAACCTGACGCAGCCGCACTCCTCGGAGCACGTCCGCTCTCACAGGATCTTCTTCTTCTCCCAACCCGAAGAACTCTAAGGTTCTTCTATTTCCTTATCGAGAAATATATACCCACAGATTCTCTTCTCCTGCACGATCCCCCTTCCTTGAATTATCGGAGGATCGAAACTCGTGGCTTCGCTAGTTTTCTGTTGATCACTGGGCTCTCAAATCCTCGAGACCCGATGGATTTAGTCAACGCTGACTTTCTCTCACCTTATCGAGACTTCTATCTTTATCGCGGTTTCGCAACTCATGATATCAAACACTTCACTTTACCAACTCCCGACTCGCGATATGCCAAAACTCCGACACATGCGTGAGCTGTCTCTGTGATTCCCCGTCACTTCTATCAGGATATCGAACTTCGCGAGATCACGAATCCAGACGTCGATGGACCGACACTTCTTGCCATGAAACCCTGATGACTTACACCACCTGTCTTCCACTCACTCCCATGGTCCCACACTGCTACATCACTGTCGGGATATCGCGTTTCACGATATCGCGATTCTTGTTGCTCAATTTTGGAACTTCGACTCACGATACCACGTGTATATCCTACGGCTCCTGTGGCACAGATCGACGGATTTGCTCCCCTCTTGAGCTTCGAACCTTGTCCACCTTACACCGTAACCTCCTTGCACCTCTGTGAGATCCAACAGCCCACAGAACTTCGCGAAACCTCCTTAAAGGGTTTCGATCGTCCGCTCTTCCCTTGGTGAATCCACGAAAGGAAGAAGTGTCTCTCCACGACACTCATTTATCTGCTCACCAACTTGCGACGCTTCCCTCATACTTTCAATAGTGGTTTCCATATGATTATACTTCATTGAATCTGAAGGCCTACTCCTCCTGAGCTTTTCCACGATTATCAAATCCTTCAAGAAATCTCTTTCACACACTCCTTGCAGAAAACCCTTCAACCTCGACTGAGTGTTGAAGTTTATCGACTCTGCGCACTCCTTGCAGTAGAAGTCTTTCGATGCTTCTCTTAGAATCGAAACTCTGAGACTTCTCCCTGGCCTGCGCACTCCTTGCACGACACTGTGCCCAACTGCACTTCTGGGATGGATGAGAACAAAAGTTATCTCTAATTGAACCCTTCTGTCAACGCACTCCTTGCGGACAAATCAACTGCACTCCTTGCAGGAATTCTCTGGCTCAATATAGAGAAACAATTGAAACTAATTCCTTCTTCCTCTCATATTTCAATTCAACCATGAAATCATATACACATCATAAAATCAAGTGTAAACAGGAAATAAACATTCATGAGCACAACATCAATACACAGAGAAACAACACAAACCATGAATTCGAATCAAAGATTTCTTCTATTAATTCAAATGTCTGTACATGGGTGTTCTTCATACAACTCTCTGCATTCTCTTCTCTTCATTTTTCTTCTCTCTATGCTCAGGCTCCAACTAATGCTCATGCTAATGTTACAATGTACAAAGGAGGGTGTCTATACCCGTTTTCCCTCTTGGACTCTAAAGCTATCAAATCTAGAATGAAATTCCTATCTAACTGCATTGACTATATTAAATGCCGACTATCCACTAAAGGATGAGAGCTATCCACTCAAGGTCCATTACAACATACAATTGCGCCTCATCTTAAATGATTCATTTAAGGTTTGTGCAACAATCCCAAAGCATTTTCAAAATTTGTGCTTGTCCAACTGTCCTCTGCTTCCGCGCTGGCTTGCTTGATGTGCTAGCGATGCTCCTGCATCACTCTCTATGGTCTCAGGTTCTAGGAAGAGAATAGAATGATGATGCCCATCATCCCATGGAGTATCTTTCATAGAAATGAATATCATTATCATATCATCAGTAGGAAAAATCATGTGAAACGGATCAAGAGATGTATCACAGAGAGAAGGACGATAATGAGTTGTCTATTGAATATCTTGATAAGCTGATTCTACCAGACTTAAAGGCATCCATTCGTCGTAACGAAGATAGTCGTCAGAGCTAGGAACTATCCGTGGGTCATAAGGCTTAGGGGTTTCACTAACAGAGGTCGATATCATGTTAATTGAGGTGAAGAAAGGAGGAGGAATATCAGGTGGTGGAATAGGAAATGTACCCATTAACATTGAATATTTTAAAAGACCCACGCCGACATTCTCATAACCGGAAGGTGTTTTTGAAATGAAAGGTACGTTTCTAGTATGTGAATCAGAATTAAAGAAGGCCAGTTGATTGATAGTAATGAATTTTCCTTGGTGCCGGAAACGTAAGACACTGAAAAGAGTACAAACAACTATGTGCATGGAATCAATCCAATTACAACCAAGTAGAAGGTTGTAATCAAGAGGTGCCTCGAAGACCTCAACCTCGACATTAACCCCCTTGCCTTCTAACATAATAGACAATGAAGGAAGAACACCATAAGGTTTAAACCTTGTACCATTAAAATCCTTAAGAGTATTGTGCAACTTGGTAAGGGAAGGAGAGCCAATATCTTTGCAACAAGTGATGGACATGACGCAAGTCGAGGCTCCTTCGCCAATAATGGTTTGATAAATATTCTTATTTTCCACAACAACTTGTATCTGAAACGTTAATTGAGAAGGAAGCCTTGGAATATGTTATTCCAAGTCAAATATTATTAAATTGGTATCGGTAGGATCAATTCCACCAATATCCTTTAACAACACCTTCCATTAAGTAGGACAACTTTGAAGGTCTTCGAGAGCCAACATTGTAGAGGGTGCTTGCACAAGGTCTTCTACAATACTATAGTTTTGGGCAACACGTGTGTGAGGATTAAATGAGGACTTTTGAACAACACCCTTGGGAGGAGGACGAATAAATGTATCTAGGCATGGTCATTCAATATGAAGAGGACCGTTTGGAGGTGAAGTTTGGGGAGGAGGTTGAATCAATGGAGGTGGTGAATCATCAACTTTCTCTTTCAGAGGAGAACAATCTTTGTCTTGAGTTGCGACTGCAACTTCGTTCTTCTTGGAGTCACCGGTACACATAAGTACATAAGATGTGGTAGAGGGAGAAGGTCAGTCATGGATGACCAATTGGGCCTGCTGCTGAGAAGGAAATGGTTGTGACAAGACGAAGGGTGTAGGAGGTATCCCAGTCCCTTGCAGGAACTTAGTCACCTCAACATGTCATGGAAAATATTTCGTATAATGATCCTCACCACAAATAAGGAAAGGATAACAAGGTTTACGCTTCTCTTTGTCATCAATAGGCTATGTTTTGGGTTTATCAGATTGTTGATTATTATTTGTGTCCTCCTTATTCCTACCATTCCCTTTCTTTTTAATTTGATTTTTACTGGTAGTCGTAGATTGAACTGAATTAACTTCAGAAGTTTTACGGGGGGAAGGAGTTGGATTAGGAGTATTTTGTACATTAGAAGTAGTAGACTTAGGATTGGAATGACTGGCTTTTTTGGACTGATTCTCAGCATGAAAAGTGCCAATCATGCCATCAACAACATGAGAAGCTACTGGAGGTGTTGGGGTAGGATTCGTAGATGGACGAGGAGCATGAGGGATCAAGTCATATAGTGTTCCCATTTTTGAATAAAAGATATCCAAATATTGAGCACAACTAATCACCTTCTCTTCAGTGATGACACCACCCATGGAAACATCATGGGCTATAGGACCAATGAGTGATTTGGTAAACCACTCAGCCAATACTTGATCAGGAAGGGGAACTTTGGTTAAGCATATTCTCCTCCTCCACTCATGAATGTGATCGGAAATATGAGTGGAAGAGGATTGTTTAAATGAACTCAAAATTTCAGTTCTTGTCTCATATCGAATTGGCAATTGGTAATGCGTTAAGAAAGCCATGGCTAAGGTATTGAAGTCATTAAATAATCCTTTTGGTAACTCAATATACATTTGGATGTTGAACCCGTAAGAGTTCATTGGAAAATTTGTAATCTAATGTAGTCATCTATCAATGAGTTGGATGAACACCAAAGATGGAAAGTCATGACGTGATTATTTCGGTCTTCTCCCGATCAGTTGTCAAAATTAGGAATGTCAGATGGTAATTTGGCCGGAGAATGAAAAATAGGATCATTCGAAATCCTAGATAAATCCAGTAAATCCAAAGTAGCAAGAAATGGAAACTATCTGTTCACTTGAGGAAACTGGTAGTTTTGAAGAGGTAGTATGGTAGGTATACTAGTAGGACCATAAGCAGTATGTAGATAGTTAGATAGTCTTGACAAATTCAGTTGTGGAGGATTTTGAGTTGAATAACCAACAAGAGTTGGTTGATTAGGTAAGCCCCCTTGGAAAGGAGAATTAGAATAATTTTTTTGACCCCAAGTAGGATTCATAGAACCTGGATACAGTTGTCTGAGATTAGAGGGTACAAAAGAATTAAATTGAGGATGTTTCCCCCTAGACAATTGTTGATTCCCTTGGAAAGTAATATTCCAAGGTTGAGATTGTAATCCAGGTATAATTTGTCCATAAACTGGGTTATGGCCTCCAACTTGAGGTTGCCCCCCAAGTTGAGGTTGGCCTCCAATAGGAATCTAAAAACCAGAAGTGACAAAATGACTGGTGCCTCCAACTTGATTGGAGATACTAGGGCTAGGATGATTAGATCGTCCAGGCAAAAGTGGATGAGGAACATAAGGCCTCCCAGAGAGAACTTTGGTAGGTGTAGGAACAAAATGACTTGTAGTGCTATAACCAGGAGGGACACAAATGTTAGACCCTCTAGATGGATTCTGGGTAGGAATAAAAATGGAAGTATCCAAATCATTATACCTAGGGGGAAGTGACATATTTGATCTAAGATAAATAGGTGTTACAATAGGAGCTTGATTGATAACCATATTTTCGGCAGAAATAGGCATAGCTTGTGGGACCATGGTAGAGTTAGCGAGCTGGAGAGGAAGAATTGAGTGAGAAACAACCAACAATTGGTCTGAAACTGTGTTGACATTACTAGTTGTGCCAGTAAAATGATCTAAAGGTATTGTATAAGTAGGGAAATAGTCGACAATCTGATCCATGTGCAAAGGCAGGGTATCTAATCCCGAAATCAACTTGAGAAGGTCCCCATAGGATTTTCTTCTCAAGTGACCCCCAATAATACGCACAATCTCTACACTAAGACAAACATAGTAGGGTGAGTAAATCTTCCAGTCCTAATGTGACCTCATGATTGACTATTATTGGATAAATCGGTAAATGTGGACATAAACTATTCTCTCTAGATCCACCTGGATCTATAACAAAATAGGACATGACATGATGCTTTCCCTAGGCTCTAATCATCGAATTTACTACCAAACAAAGGATGAGAGACATACCTTTAAGTGTCACTTCCTTATGTCTTTGTTGTTCCTGTTTCTCTCCGGTGCTCTTGCGATATTGATCTTGTGGTGAGACACAAACCAACCAAAGTGAAGGCAATAGAAGTATATTCAATGACAATTTATGCATATGATCAAGGAATTATGAAATAAAATAAAGATAATTCTATGGGAAAGAAGCATGCCACTGTATTATATTAATAATAGGAAGAGAGATTACAACCAAATTCCTTGATGTCATAAGTGTTGGATTACTGAGAGGGGGAGTGAATCAGTAATAACGTAATTATAATCCTTTTTCTTGAAGTGTTATATCAATGTAGAATTATTATCCAATAACGAGTAGTAATAAATAAACAATCACACACATACACAATACACCAGTGTTTTACGTGGAAACCCAAATCGGGAGAAAACCACAAAATGCTTTTTCTTATATGTCTTGAAGAATTACATTCATTGGAAGCACCAACTTCCTTTGTTTTCTAGCTGCAACTGGAAGGAGTCTCCAACCCCCTAGTTTCTCAGGCTACAACTTGAGGGAAGCTCCAACTCCCCAAATCTCTGGCTACAACTAGAAGGAGGCTACAACCCCCAATGTTCTCCGGCTACAACCATCTATCCTTGCCCCGTCCTGCCACCCTGAAGTAGAAGTAGAATGATGGAACCACTATCACACTATCACTGTGAGATATACCATTGTAAACCTGTACCAATAAATCTGAACCATGCATCAAACATGCATCAACTTGTACCTCAACCTGTAATCAACCTGTACCATAAACAAGTGCATCAACCATGCACCAACCTGTAGTCAACCTATACCATAAACAAGTGCATGCAACCATGTGCCAATTATGTACCAATCATGTGTCAACTACTCATCAACTATGACTCAACAATATGTACCAACATCATCAACTATACACCTCATGTATGTGCGTCAACTCATCAACTACTTGTCTCAACCATGTACTCAACATGTACCTCAACAAAAATCTGTCATCAATTTCATCATCCAAATCTGATTTGTAGATCTGTAATAGACCTGGTGTATATGATCACATTCTTATAAACCTTTCTTAACTTTAAAAACAAGAGACTAGCATGTTCATCAAACTTTTCTTTAGTCTCACATGCCTAGTTTTGGATTAGTCAACAACCCTAACTTGAAGTAATCATAACTTTGAACCTATAATGTATAAATATTTGAAACTGATACACAATGTTATACAGTGTGTTTTATGCAATTCCTCCAAGTGGCACTACTTTGAACCTCTCAAAAAAGGATTTATAGCAAAAATGGCATACCTTGCTGAATTCTGTCTTATTCTAGAGAGTGACCTTGTAGAGCGTGCCCTGCACAATTTTTTTGATGAAATGATCTGAAACTATTAAACCTCATACTACATACTATAACATAACCAAAACAATTGGTTTCACTAAATTTGGATCTGTTATGAAGAAGTTATGACGTGTTTACCCAAAACACCTGATTTTGACTAGTTTTAGGGCTGGCCACAAACCCTATTTTCCACAGAGTGTAACTCCCAAAATACAACGACCCACAAGATGAATTTTTCACCACCAATACTTGGATATGTTTTCTCACTTTCATATAAATTTCAGGATCTGAATCATTATAGAAAAAATGTTATAGTGAAAATGGCGAGATGACCTGAAAATAACATACCTTAGAAAGCACCATCAAAAGAATTTATCCTTCCTTGCATTTCGGCCTTCTTTTCTTCAATGTCCTCAGAATTTCGCCTTAGATATCATTTGTATACCTTAGAAACCTATAGATATTCAATATGCTCAAGTGTTTTTCAAAGGAGAGAGCCTTGCCTCTTATTTATACTCTCCAAGTAGCTTCCTTAAAAACATCTTCTAGGTCACTTGGCTCCACTTTCCTTATTTTAGGGTTGGGTCCACTTCTAATTTCTCCATTAAAATTATTATTGAAATAATTTATTTT
>ML783878.1:282642-297075 GCA_009831015.1 Picea engelmannii | reverse complement strand
GATTACTTTGACCTTTTGGGGCTTCTAGATGACATATGAGGGTCCTCCAACTTCGTAAGGCCATAACTCTCAAACCGTGAGGAGTTATGTGACATTCTACATACCACTAGAAATGGCATGACATGTAATATCCATATATAATATTATTATCTGAAAATATATCGTAACACATACCGTTACCCATCAAACAAACTTGGGTCCATTACACAAACCTGGAGTCTCCAACTTCTCATGGCCATAACTCTCTAACCGTGAGGAATTATGTGACGTTCCAAATACCACCAGAAATAACATGACAAGAACTATCCATCTAGGATATTTTCCCTGAAAAATTCACTTTCCTTCATCTCATTATTCCACAATTAATCATGGGTTCTCTTACTCCAGAAAGCGTCTTCCCATGAGGGCTTTCACCATAAGGGGACCACTTTGGAGTTCATCCATATTAACTTCTTATCAACCATGAAAAAACAATAATGAGTCATATTTACATCAAACATTATTGGGTCCATTACCCAAACCTTTTTTCTACGGGTCTTTCTTCAAGGGCTGACATCAATGACAGTCAACCTTAATCAACAATAAGGTTCCTTCCAATGATTCCTTGCTTCCCACACACTTCTTGCTCCAAGGATTCTGAGACCATGGATCTGATAGCTAGTCACAATCTATCTTGACAAAGAAAATGTCAAAGCCAACATAAATTTCCCAAGCTCAATCCAACTAACTTTGTCCATGAGAGCTCCTCTCCTTTTATAAGTTGAAAAGGATAAGGTGAGGAGGTTAGGATGATCCCACTAAATCATGAAAGCGAGTAAGATCCAAACCATTCAGAGGCTACCTCACCATGGAAGCTAATCCTTCTAGAAGCATCGAGACAATGATCATTTTTTTCCCACGTATGGAGGCCGTCGCACCCTAGCTATATTGTAGCCTGCGAAAACTCCGCACCCTAGCTATAGAGAAAGGTGTGGAAATCAAAAATTTCCGCACCCTGCATATATAGCAGCCTGCAAAAATCCTCCAGAATAGGGTTTTTACAGAGGAAAACACAACTTATTGTCTTAGGAAAAGTTCTTGTCCCTTATTTCTTTAGGAATTCAGGCTATTGACCCCTCGAAGGCAACAAATAGGTTTACATCATTAATGGTAGAGTGCAACTTCGGAGGATTTTCACGAGCTGTCTATAGACTACAGTGTGAGGATCTCTAAAACTAAAGGAAAATGGGAAGACATACAAAATTTCTCACTGAACCTTCAGACCTAAGGATTCAATATGGATCACCCACAGACTCAGAGAATGAAATTAGCCAAAAGAAGGTAGGCTAAAAGCAAATAAGAGGAAAAAAACCAAAAAGAAGTCGTATCCCCAGTATGGTCACCAATTTTGTTATCATACTAATCGGTAAGTGCAGACATAAACAAATCTCCCTAATTTCCATAGGAAACTAGAACAAAAAAAAACATAATACATACTTCGCCTTAAACTTCATTGTCATATAAAATAGTTTAGTGAGGTACAAGTGACATACCTTTTAAGTGATGCTTGATCCTCGCTAGTGTTTTCCTTTTAGATCCTTCCTTGGGTTTACAGAATGGTAAGCCTGTATAAGAATAACAAACCAACAAAGAGGGAAAATAAAGATATGTATATTCTAATGAAGTCTATGTATAAGATCAAGGAATTATACAATAGAAGACGATATGCTTTTATAGGGAAGAAATGTATTGTTGTATTAGATTAAATGGAAAGTGGAGAATACAACCCATTCCTTGATGTTGCAAAGTCCCCTTCCAATGGCTCTTTTCTTCAACATAGACACCTTTTCTCCAATGCCTTGAATGAAGAAGATCCACAATCTGACTTGAAGAACTAAAGAAAAGCTCTCAATCATAATATGAAGTAGAACTCTCCATGCAAATCTTAGCCTATTCAACATTGTCCTTTTCCATGAGATATCCCTCTTTATATAGTGTGAAAGAGATATGGATGAGGAGATTAGAATGATCCCGCTAAATGAAAGAAGCGAGTAAGATCCAAATCGATCGGAAGCCACCTCATATTCTAGAGGATTCCCTTCTAGAACATTCATGAATTTTGAATTTTCCTATGCTTTAAGCATCATTACACCCTATGCACAAGAATCATGCAACGATGTTGCGGTACAATTTTATGGAAGAGTGTGATGATCATGCATCATCTCAGGCCATGCATATAGCAGGGTGCGACAACCTTCCTTGTTATGGTATTTGAAAGAGGAAAGAAAACCACTTTTCTCATGGAGAAAGTCTCTTTTAATATTTTTAGAGAACATGAACACATGTTGCCAGTTTATCACTTAGGTGACCAAAATAATGTGTAACAATATATTGGCCAAAAACATGTATGGTGGTGGTTCATTCTAAATGCTATGTTCTGCGTGTTGCAGTTGATAAATTCTTGCAGAATGCACAACCTTTGTGTTACATCGATCAACCTGTTGTACCACTTGGAAAATGTCGTGTTGTTGAAGGCGATGTTCTCTGAGTTTGACCTTGAATGCCAAGTCTTGAACATTTTTTCCAAGTTCCCCTTATATTTTGAAGACAATGGTATTCATGTGGATGGTGTCCACTTGAGAATTACGAACGCAAGCAACAAGGAACCATAAGTTAAAGTACCACTTTGTTGGGTATGTGTTATATTCTTTGCATGTGTGTGTGTGGGCGCATCAGATATGACAACTGCATCTGACGATCACTCTAGTAGTGCCCCCTATGTCGTGTGTGCTGGGAACTTTCCTATGGGGGTCCTAGGGTGGGGCAGGTATGCTCCCCCTGGTTACATGCAGTGTTTGACAATGGGCGGTAGCCCGAGGCAGCGCCCCAAATTGTTTTTTTTGGGCGTTTTTTTGTTATTTTTAGCGGATGTTGCTATTTTTAGCGGTTTTGTAAATTAATACTGGATTAAGGGATTAGGGTTTTGGTATCTATGGAATACCTAAAAGCATTGTATATATATTGTATGGTGAATGGTGAAATGGGATATAATGAATATAATAAAGGTTATCCCAGTTGAGGGTTTCCGGTATAAAATCTCTGTGTACTCTATGTATGAGCCATTGATTAAATTTTGTTTTGCTTAAGAATCTATATGCATTGCTTTAATTCACAGGTTTAAAACTTAAATGTGGTATCATAGCTCATTTTTGGATTCAGAGGAACACCTTTGTTGTTGAGGGTTTGGCTCGGTCTTGATAGATCAAGTTTATCTTGGGTCTGTGATAAACTTGGGTTTAGTGGGAGCTTTTGCAGTGGAGATTCAAGTATAGAAAGAGAAATGGCAAGCTCATCTAGAATCTATATAGAGAAGTTCAATGGTAAAAACTTTGAGCTATGGAAGTTCAATATGGAGGACCTTCGTGTAGAAAAAGAACAATGTATCGTTGTGGATCTTGGTACACAACCTACTGGTACACTGTCTACTATCACACAAGCTACTGGTACACAACCTACTAGTACACAAACTACTAGTACACCAGCTACTGGTATTATTCGAGAAGTTGGATAGAAGAGCAAGGAGTATTATTCAACTCTGCCTAGCAGGTTCAGTTTTGTTGAATTTCTCGGGAGAATCTACAGCCAAGGGACTATGGGATAAGTTGGGGAATTTGTATCAATCAAAGTTCCTGGTAAACAAGATGTTTCTTCGAAAGAAGCTGTATCATCTTAGGTTGGAAGATGGATATTTTGTGACAGAACATCTAAATGCCTTTAATACTCTGGTAAGTCAACTTGTATCTATTAATATTACGATTGCAGAAGAAGATAAGTGTATTAATTTGTTATGTTCTTTGCCAGACTCTTGGGATAATTTGGTTGTAGCAATTGGTAGCACCACTCAATATGCATTGAAGAATGAGGATGTAGTTTCATCCTTGTTATCTGAAGAGATGAGGCAGAAAAGCATGGATGGTCATAGCACAAATTATTTATTTGTAACAAGTCGTACCCAACACAGGAATCCTGGTAAGCCTTGAGGGGGGAGACCTAAATCTATAGGTAGATCTAGGTCTATAATGTAGGAGCATCACAAACATCACAAGCAACAAGCAAGCGCAAGGATGGAAGACAGTTGGAAAGCACCAGCACACATTTTTTTTAAATATTTTGAAACATTAGTGTAATAGTTAAGAGGAAGCACACTTAGATATTGTAAACAAATCTTGAGTGATCCACTCTCATCTGTAGTAGGTGAAGGCATTAATACATAATTAATGTGAATAGGTAGATTTAAATGCAGATTAGACAGTTTATAGCGTAAGAGGGAAAACTAACTATAGACACCCTCATCTTGTATCATTGTAACATTAGCATGATCAATCAAGCATAGAACATAGAGGAGAAGAAGCAGAGAGTTGTGTAGAAGAGGCCGTGTATAGAAGTTCTGAGATTAATATATGAAGTTTTGGCTCAGACTCATGGTGTTCTAATACTTTCTGTGTATGCATGTTGAATGTTATGCTCAGGGTTGTTTTTACTCTTTATTTTGTACATTTTCTTTTATGCTATGTATGAAAGATTTCTTGTTGAATGTTTGAAATCTGAGAGAGAGAGTAAGGAATGAGTTTCAATTGTTTCTCAACCTGAGTGAGTAAAATTCTTGCAAGGAGTGTAGTGGAGTTTTTCTGCAAGGAGTGCATTGACAAGGGTTCATAGTTTTTATCTCTGAAAGCTCAGGAGTGATAACATTGTTCTCATTCTCGTAGAAGTGAAAGTTAAGAACAAGAGCCATGCAAAGTGTGCGCAGGCCGAGCGAAGTCTCAGAGTTACAATCTAAGTGAAATTGTTGAAGGACTGTTGTTGCAAGAAGTGCACAGAGTCGAAGAGGTTCAAATACTAGAGCGTATTTGAAGAAGTGCCTCAAGGAGTGCGCGCAGGAGTTATCCCCAAAGTACTTGAGGATTTCAAGCAAGCTCAGGAGGGATAGAGTCTTCGAAGTTGTCGAAGAAAAGATCAAGAGGGCTCATGCCTTGGAGTGTTGGAAGGAGGCATAGAAAAGTTGTTTTGCAGGTGGACAAGTTCCATGAAGGAATACCTTGTTCATTTCGTAGGAGTTTTCAAGGAGGAATTGGACGGTCGGAATTATCCATGGAGAATTCGCGAAATTCCAAGAGTCATCAGATCTTGCAGAGGAGCACTGAAGTTACGAAAAGTATTCTTCAAGTGCAAGCTCGGGAGAGATTGGACCGTATGATCCAAGTTGACAGGAGTCGTTGGATCACTTGTGAATTCTCACTTCGAGGATTCACAAGTTGAAGGACTGAAAACCTTGCACCAAGATTCGCGAAATCACGAAGTGCGAATTCCTGACAGGGCAAGAAGTTATGTTGTGGGGCCAATATTAATAACAAGTCAGAATTCACCATTTCGACATTTCAGAGGATAGGAGCTCGAGATATCTGTTCCAGGATTGTCGAAATCATGAGACGCGATATAAGTACGAGGAAAGGACGTCATCAACCATTTCGACGGATCGACATTTCGATTTTTGGCAGTTGGAGAGTCGAGACTTTTGTCATGAAAGTCCCGAAGTCATGAGTTGTGATAGGGAGTAATGAGGAGTTCGGGATCTCGACACTTCAGTGTCGGGATACAAAGGAGGCAGCGCTGGGGGAGAGAAGTCGTGAAGTGCCAAAGTTGGGCATGAGGGACACGTGGCAGAACCACAAGGTGGGCCTGGGTGATAGACAGGCGGACCCGTGTCGCCTAGTGAAAGGAGTCAACACTTCGGTGACTTCTCGCATCTCGGGGATTCATGGAATGAGAGCACGGGAGCTCGACGCTGAAACTCGTGAAGTGGTGAGTAGAGAGAGGTGCTAGTGTTAAGCCTAGCCAATGGTCATGCGTGGAGGGAGATGACAAGGGGAGGAGCCATACCCATATCGACACTTCAGTTATCGTGAATTCAGAAGACAAAGAGTTGAGAGACTTGGAAGGAGAAATTGCGAAGTCGCAAACTCCAAAGTTTCAATATCGCGAGAAATACGACCACATTGTTTGGTCAGGAGGAGATTGGGATTTGATGCTTCATGTTTGATCGCATGGGCTCAATTCATAAGGACCTATGGAGAAGCACCATTTTATGTGTGTGGGATTCCCCAAAGAGGAATCAAAGAGTCAATCTGACTCAAGGGTAGGAATTAGAATGATCATGTAACGGACCTTGACCCAAGGGCCGATAGAGGGTTGGGGGTCTCCGTCAAGTGGTATCAGAGCCCAAAAAGATTTATTTGCTTTCTGTAGCAGGGAAAATAAATATTCACCATGCCACCGAGAAGAAGAGATAGGAAAACACTCGATCCGCTAGAGGAGAGGGAAATGCCAGGAGAAAGGGGTAGGCAAGTGCCAAATCCATCCATGGAAAGAGAGATGCATAAAATATGTGCTAGACTCGTGGACATGGAAATAAAATAGAGGCGCACAACCAGTGTTGGAGATGTCAGTGAATCTGAAAGTGAAGATGAAGCTGGACATGAAGGAGAAGAAGTTGCAGCATAAGATGCAAGAAATGAATGCCTAATTAGGGTTGTTGCAAGGATGAGTGCTAGGGAAAAAATGGACATTCCAGTATATAAGGGAAACCTTGATGTTGAAGAGATTCTAGACTGGATTAGAGCTCTAGACACATATTTTGACTATGAAGATGTCGAGGAAGACAAGAAGGTCAAACATGTTGTCACAAGATTGAAAGGACATGCAACATTGTGGTGGGATGAACTACAAGCTGATAGACGCTGCAAGGGCAAGCATAAAATAAAGAGTTGGGATAGAATGATCACGCATATGAAGGTGAAATTCATACCCAAGGATTATCAAGTCACTCTGTTTTGAAGGATGCAGAACTTGAGACAGAAGCTAATGACAGTGAAGGAGTACACTGAAGAGTTCTACAAGCTAAACATCAGGGTAGGTCATCGCGAAAGTGATGATGAAAAGGTTGCCAGGTATATGAATGGTCTGAGATACGACATTCAGGATGAGATGAACATGATGATCATTCAGACCATCGAAGATTCTTATCAGATGGCTCTGAAGGATGAAGAGAAGCTGAGATGAAAGCAAAGTCAAAGAGGTCGAGGCAGAAGTCAACCCATAGGAAAAACAATTGTCCAAGATAGGAATCAGAAGCCTAAGGAAGAGTGGAATAAACCTCAACCTCAAATTGAGAGAGGTGGAAGCTCACAGAGAGGGTAGTATACTGAACAGAGAGGACAATATGCTGATAACAACACTTTTCCTCACACTAGAGGAAGAGGAAGAGGCAGAGGTGGAGTAATAAAATGCTTCACATGCAGAAAGAATGGCCACAAATCTTATGAATGTCCATATAAGAAGAAAGAAGGTGGTGAGACTCACATTGCCGAAGCACAAAGGTGGAATGTTGAGGCAGAAGATGCTGAAGGCGGAAGATCACTGGTGATGAGGAAGGTTCTCTTAACGCCAGAAAAAGAGGCGAAGAATCTAGTGCAAAGGAACAGTCTTTTCCAGACTTCTTGCAAGACCAAGGACAGGGTATGCAAGGTCATCATGGATAGTGGTAGCACGGACAATCTTGTTTCTACAGAGATGGTAGAAAAGCTGGAGCTAGAGACTATTGAGCATCCAAGTCCATACATAGTTTCATGGCTACAAAAGGGACATCAGGTAAATGTCACTAAACAATGTTTAGTTGAATTTTAAATAGGAGGATATAACGATAATATATTGTGTGATGTCATTCCCATGGATGTTTGTCATCTATTGCTGGGTAGACCGTGGAAATATGACATAAATGTGGTTCATGATGGGAGAAAGAACACATACACCCTAGAGAAGAATGGGAGAACTCACATGTTGTTGTCGATTAAGGACAAAGAGGTGAAACCTAAAGTAAGAAACACTGTACTTCTCATGAGTGGGAAGGAACTTCTTAAGGAGGTTAAGAAGAAGGAAGATCCACAATTCATCGTGGTCAGGAAACCTAGAATTGTTTTGACTAGCACAAGAGTGGATGATTTACTAGAGGAAATCTAACAGCTACTGGAGGAATTTGCTAACATAGTAGTGGACGAACTACCTCGTTCATTGCCACCGATCAGAAGTATAATTCATCACATTAATCTCATACCAGGAGCTAGTTTACCAAAAAAAGAAGTGTACAGACTGTCACCACAGGAGAATGAAGAGGTCAAGAGACAGGTCCAGGATTTAATGGACAAAGGGTTAGTTAGAGAAAGCTTGAGTCCATGTGTTGTTCCGACAGTACTCAGTCCAAAGAAAGATGGAGGCTGGAGGATGTGTACAGACTCAAGGGAAATTAACAATATTACCATCAGGTATAGATTCCCATTGCCAAGAATGGATGATTTGATGGATTGCTTGAGTGGAGAAATTGTTTTTTTCGAAGAATGATTTGAAAAGTGGATATCATCAGATTCGTATGAGAGAAGGTGATGAATGGAAGACAACATTCAAGAATAAAGAAGGGTTATATGAATGGCTTGTTATGTCATTTGGCTCAACAAACGCGCCCAATACCTTCATGAGATTGATGAATGAAGTCCTGAAGGATTTCATTGGAAAATTTGTCATTGTGTATCTTGATGACATACTGATTTTCAGTAAAACAGAGGCAGAGAATCTGAAACTTTTGGCTACAATGATGAAGAGGCTACAACAAGAGAAGTTTTTGATAAATATGAAGAAATCCTCATTCATGAAGACAAAGCTCATTTATTTAGGGTTTGTTATTTCTGCAGACAAGTTGAGGATGGATCTAGATAAAGTGGAGGTGATTAAGAGTTGTCCATCACCGAAGAGTATATTTGAGGTTCGAAGATTTCACGGATTGGATAGTTTATACAGGAAGTTCATTAGGAATTTTAGTGGAATTAGTGCACCAATGATGGACACAGTGAAGAAAAGACATAAATCTTTTCACTGGACAAAAGAAGAAGAGAAAAACTTCAATTTGTTGAAAATAAAAATCACAGAACAACCAATTTTGGTGTTGCCGTATTTCAAAAAGACATTTCAGATAAAATGTCATGCAAGTGGATTTGCAATAGGGGAAGTCTTGAGCCAAGAAGACAGACCGATAGGATACTTCAGCGAGAAGCTGAATGAGGCCAAAATAAAATACTCCACGTATGACAAGGAGTTCTCTGCTATTATTCAGGCATTGAAGAAATGGAGACACTATTTGATTCCTATGGATTTTGTGTTATACAATGACAATCATGCTTTGCAATTTGTGACTCAACAGGATAATTTGAATCAAATACATGTTAAATGGGTCGAGTATATGAAAAATTTTACTTTTGTAATTAAACATATTTCTGGAACTGCTAACAAGGTTGTTGATGCTTTGAGAAAGAAGTGTTTAATTTTGCAGGAGTTTAGAGTCAAAACATTGGGTTTTGATGATCTGAGGAACATGTACAGAGATGATCTATACACAAAGAGGCATATGAAGCAGCTGAGAATCCAGTTCTCAGGGACATAAGTTAATGGACAAAATACATGATCCAAGAAGGATTATTTTTTAAGGGTAATCAACTTTGTATTCCAAAATGCTCCATGAGGGAGAATTTGTTGAAGGAGAAGCACAACGGAGGATTGGCCGGACATTTCGGTCATGAAAAGACGTTCTCAAAGTTAAATGAGTCATATTTTTGGCCAGGAATGAGGACAGATGTCAAAAGATTCATGGACAGATGTAGAATTTGTTAGCATTCAAAAGGAAAGAGGCAGAATGCAAGCATATATCAACTGTTACCCATACCTGAGAGGCCGTGGGATGCAGTAAGAATGGACTTCATATTGGGGCTGCCGAGAACACAAAGAGGGTTTGACTCGATCTTTGTAGTGGTGGACCAATTTTCTAAGATGTCACACTTCATACCGTGTTAGAAAACCAGTGACGCAACTCACATTGGGAATCTATTTTTCAAAGAAGTCATTCGACTTCATAGCTTACCAAGGAGCGTAGTTTCAGATTGAGACACCAAGTTTGTGGGGCACTTCTGGAGAACCATATGGAAAAAGATGGGAATGAACTTGTCGTTCAGTTTATCTTATCATCCTCAGACGGATGGACATACATAAGTTGTGAACAAAATTTTGGGAGACTTGCTGAGAAGTTTGGTGACTGAACATCACAGTCAGTGGGACAATATTCTACCAAAAGTAGAATTTGATTATAATGACTCGATCAATAGGAGCACAGGGCAGAGTCCATTTCAGGTTGTTTATGGAATGCATCGAAGAGGAGTTTCTGAACTGAAAGATTCAGAACATGATGAAACTAGAAGTGCTAGTGCAGAAGATTTTGCCGAGGCAATTAGGGAGCTTCACAGCCAGGTGAAGGAGCGATTGCACAACTCGAACCAAGAGTATAAGCGCAGAGAAGATCAACACAGGCGACAACTTCAATTTGAAGTTGGTGATTTGATTCTGGCACACTTGAGAAAGGAAAGGTTCCCAAGGGGGACATATAATAAACTGAAAATGAAGAAAATTGGACCATGCCAGATTATAAGGAAATTTGAGGCAAATGCATATGAGATTGAATTACTGGACGACATTGGAATTTCACCAATATTCAATGTCTCATATTTGTACCCTTATAAAGCTGAAGAAGTAGAAGTAGACAGTGAACAACCAGACATTCATTGGACTAAAAAGATGCCAGTTGCAGAGAAACTACAAATGGAAAGCATACTGAACAAAAGAGTTAGTAAGAGGACCAGGCGAAAGGTGTACTTTGAATACTTGGTCAAGTGGAAGGGACGTCCAGTTGAAGTTGCCAACTGGGAGAATGAAGCATATATTCAAAAGCGTGGATAGACCATGCGAGAGCTCATGGATAGGGGCCCACAATTTTTTTCAAGAGATGGAGTATGATGCTGGAGCATTGCAAACATCGCAAGCATCAATAAAGCGCAAGGACAGAAGACAACTGGAAAGCACTAGCACACATTTTTTTGAACTATTTTGAAACATTAATGTAATAGTTAAGAGGAAGAACACTTAGATATTGTAAACAGATCTTGAGCGATCCGCTCTCATCTGTAGTAGTTGAAGGCATCAATACATAATTAATGTGAATAGGTAGATTTAAATGCAGATTAGACAGTTTAGAGTGTAGGAGGGAAAACTGAGTATAGACACCCTCATCTTGTATCATTGTAACATTAGCATGATCAATTGAGCATAGAGAATAGAGGAGAAGAAGCAGAGAGTTGTGTAGAAGAGGCCGTATATAGAAGTTCTGAGATTAATATATGAAGTTTTGACTTAGACTCATGGTGTTCTAATACTTTCTATGTATGCATGTTGAATGTTATGCTCAGGGTTGTTTTTAATCTTTCTGTTGTACATTTTCTTTTATGCTATGTATAAATGATTTCTTATTGAATGTTTGAAATCTGAGAGAGAGTAAAAGGAATGAGTTTCAATTGTTTCTCAATCTGAGTGATTAAAATTATTGCAAGGAGTGCAGTGGAGTTTTTCCACAAGGAGTGCGTTGACAAGGGTTCAGAGTTTTTATCTTTGAAAGCTCAGGAGTGATAAAATTGTTCTCATTCTCGTAGAAGTGAAAGTTAAGCATATGAGCCGTGCAAGGTGTGCGCAGGCTGAGTGAAGTCTCAGAGTTAAAATCTGAGTGAAATTGTTGAAGGATTGTTGTCGCAAGAAGTGCACAGATTCGAAGAGGTTCAAATACTAGAGCGTATTTGAAGAAGTGCCGCAAGAATTGCGCGCAGGATTTATCCCCAAATTACTTGAGGATTTCAAGCAATCTCAGGAGGGATATAGTCTTTGAAGTTGTCAAAGAAAATATCAAGAGGGCTCATGCCTTGGAGTGTTGGAAGTAGGCGTAGCAAATTTGTTTTGTAGGTGGACAAGTTCCGTGAAGGAATACATTGTTCATTTCGTAGGAGTTGTCAAGGAGGAATTGGACGGTCGAAATTCTCCATGGAGAATTCGCGAAATTTCGAGAGCCGTCAGATCTTGTAGAGGAGCAGGGAAGTTATGACAAGTATTCTTCAAGTGCAAGCTCAGGAGAGATTGGACCATCAGATCCAAGTCGAGAGGAGTCGTTGGATCACTCATGAATTCTCACTTCGGGGATTCGCGAGTTGAAGGACCGAAAACCTTGCACCAAGATTCGTGAAATTGCAAAGTGCGAAGTCCCGACAGGGCGAGAATTTCTGTTGTGGGGCCAGTATTAATAACAAGTTAGAATTTTCCATTTCGGCATTTCAGAGGATAGGAGCTCGAGATATTTGTTCCGGGATTCCCGAAATCGCAAGATGAGATATAAGTACAGGGAAAGGACGTCGTCAACCATTTCGACGGATCAATATTTCGGGTTTTGACAGTTGGAGAGTCGAGACTTTTGTCCCGAAAGTCCCGAAGTCGCGAGTTGTGATAGGGAGTAATGAGGAGTTAGGGATCTCGGCACTTTGGGTGTTGGGATAGAAAGGAGGCAGTGCTTGGGGAGCGAAGTTGCGAAGTGCCGAAGTTGGGCACAAGGGACACGTGGAAGAACCACAAGGTGGGCCCGGGTGAGAGACAGGCGAACCCATGTTGCCTAGTGAAAGGAGGCAACACTCCAGTGAATTCTCGTGTCTCGGGGATTCGTGGAATGAGAGCACGGGAGCTCAACGTTGAAACTCGCGAAGTGGTGAGTAGCGAGAGGTGCTAGTGTTAAGCCTAGTCGATGGTCACGCGTGGAGGGTGCTGACAAGGGGAGGAGCCATACCCATATCGACACTTTGGTTATCGTGAATTCGTAATATGAAGAGTTGAGACTTGGAAGGAGAAATCACGAAGTCGCAAAGTCCGAAGTTTCGATATCATGAGAAATATGACCACATTGTTTGGTCAGGGGGATATTGGGATTTGATGCTTTGTGTTTTATCGCATGGGCTCAATTCATAAGGACCTATGGAGAAGCACCATTTTATGTGTGTGGGATTCCCCGAAGAGGAATCGAAGATTCAATCTGAATCAAGGGCAAGAATTAGAATGATCCTTTAGCGGACCTTGACCCGAGGGCCGATAGAGGGTTGGGGGTCTACGTCAGTCTCCAGGAAAATCTTTGAGGAAATGTTGGAAGTGTGGTAAAACATGTCATTATAAGAAACATTGCAAGTCTAAGAAGGTTGAAAAACCAAAGGGATTTGATAGTACCTCTTCAACAAAGGCAAAAACCTCCATTGAATAAGGAGGTGATATTTACCTAGCATCTACAAGTACACATGAGGACCGCGATGTATGGTTGATCGAATCAGGTGCATTATACCATATGAATCCTCACAGGGAGTGGTTCTCTGAATATGAAAAATATGATGGTGGTGATGTATTCCACCAACAAGTGACAAAGCAGTGAAACTCGGTGAGAATAATTCCAAAGCCATAAATGCACTTTTGAATGGTCTCAGTGATACGGTATTCACCAAAGTTGCACATTGTAAATATGCTAAAGAGATTTGGGACAAGCTTCGAAATATTTATGAAGGAGATTCAAAAGTCAAAACAACAAAGCTTCAAACTTATAGAGGTCAGTTCGAACAACTAAAAATGAAGGAAGATGAATATATCGGAGCCTACTTCTTACGAGTCGATGAAACAGTGAATGCAATCATAGGATTGGGAGAAGAAATCGAAGAATCTATAATTGTTCAAAAGGTACTAAGATATCTTCCTATGAGATTCAACCCTAAGATATCAGCACTAGAAGAAAGATCAGATCTAAACTCAATAAGCATGGATGAACTGCATGGAATCTTCACAGCATATGAGATGAGAACTGAAAAGGAAAATCTAGATGTAAAAGAAGCAACCTTCAAAGCATCCAAAAGATCAAAGGAAAATAAAAAGGAACAAGAAGAATATGGCAGCAACAACGATGTCTCGAAAGATGATGAAGAAGTGGCCAACTTCGTCAAAAGACTGAACAAGGGAACCAACGGTAGGTACATAGGTAAGCTTCCTTTAATTTGTTTTAATTGTGATGGTATTGGTCATTTTGCTAACAAATGTTCTCATAAGAAAAAGAGAAATGATGAAGGTTACTCAAAAGGCAGACACACATATAAAGGTAAAAGAACTACAAAGAAAGTTTTCAAGAAAAACTTTTTCACCAAAGAAGACATCTCATCATCAGATCAAGATGAAGTTAGTGATAGTGAAACAGGGAGAGTTCTATTCATGGAAATAGAAGACTCTGATAAACAAGACTCCGAAAAATAATATGAATAATCATATGAAGAAGAAATTGAAGAGGTAGAAGTTGACTTCCAAGAAGAATTAATGAGTTCCATAGAAGTTATCAGAAGAGAAAAGAAGAAAAACAAGAAACTACAAGAAGAACTAGATAAGAAAAAAGACACTCAAGAACTAGAA
>ML783878.1:263419-278368 GCA_009831015.1 Picea engelmannii | reverse complement strand
ATAAGGAAAGTGGGGCCAAGTGACCTAGAAGATGTTTTTAAGGAAGCTACTTGGAGAGTATAAATAAGAGGCAAGGCTCTCTCATTTGAATAACACTTGAGAATATTGAATATATATAGGTTTCTGAGGTTTACAAATGATATATAAGCCAAAATTCTGAGGAAAGTGAAGAAAATAAGGCCGAAATGCAAGGAAGGATAAATTCTTTTGATGGTGCTTTCTAAGGTATGTTATTTTCAGGTCATCTCATCGATTTCGCTATAACGTTTTTTATCTAATGATTCAAATCCTAAAATTTATATGCAAGTGAGAAAACATATCTGAGTATCTTTGGTTAAAAATTCATCTTGTGGGTCGTTGTATTTTGGGAGTTACACTCTGTGTAAAATAGGGTTTGTGGCCAGTCCTGAAACTAGTCAAAATCAGGTGTTTCGGGTAAAAACGTCATAACTTCTTCATAACAGATCCAAATTCAGTGAGACCAAATGAGTTGGTTAGGGTAAAGTCTGTAGTATTTTTTGTAATAGTGTTAGATCATTTCATCAAATATTTTGTTTGGGGAACGCTCTACAATGTCGCTCTCTAGAATAAGCCAGAATTCAACAAGGTATGTCATTTTTGCTATAACTCCTTTTCTGAGAGGTTCCAAGTAGTGCCACTAGGAGGAATTGTATAAAACACACTGAAGAACATTGTATATAAGTTTAATATCTTTATACATTACAGGTTCAAAGTTATGATTACTTCAAGTTAGGGTTGTTCACTAATCCAAAACTAGGCATGTGAGATTAAATAAAAGTTTGATGAAAATGCTAGTCTCTTGTTTTTAAAAGTTAAGGAAGGTTTGCAGGAATGTGATCATATAAACCAGTTATATTACAGAGCTACGAATCAGATTTGGATGATGAAATTGATGAGGGATTTTGGTTGAGGTACATGTTGAGTACATGGTTGAGACAAGTAGTTGATGAGTTGGCACACATACATGAGGTGTATAGTTGATGATGTTGGTGCATATTGATGAGTCATAGTTGATGAGTAGTTGAGACATGATTGGTACACACTTGGTTATGGTACAGGTTGGTGCATGGTTGATGCACTTGTTTAAGGTACAAATTGATTACAGGTTGGTGAATGGTTGATGCACTTATGGTACATGTTGATTACAGGTTCGTACATGGTTGATGCCCTTGTTTATGGTACAGGTTGATTACAGTTTGAGGTATAGGTTGATGCATGGTTTAGACTTATTGGTACAGGTTTACAATAGTATATCTCACAGTGATAGTGTGACAGTGGTTCCATCATTCTACTTCTACTTCAGGGTGGCAGGACAGGGCAAGGACAGGTGGTTGTAGCCACCTTTCGGTTGTAGCCGGAGAACATTGGGGGTTGTAGCCTCCTTCTAGTTGTAGCTAGAGATTTTGGGAGTTGGAGCTTCCCTCAGGTTGTAGCCTGAGAAACTAGGAGGTTGGAGCCTCCTTCCAGTTGCAGCTGGAAAACAAAGGAAGTTGGTGCTTCCAATGAATGTAATTCTTCAAGACATATAAGAAAAAGCATTCGGTGGTTTTCTCCCGATTTGGATTTCCACGTAAAACACTAGTGTATTGTGCATGTGTGTGATTGTTTATTTATTACTGCTCATTATTGGATAATAATTCTACATTTATATAATATTTGAAGAAAAAGGATTATAATTACGTTATTATTGATTCACCCCCCCTCTCAGTAATCCAACAGGTTGAAGAAATGGATGCCTTGGATAAGAATGAGGCATGGGATATAGTTGAGTTTCTAGCTGGAAGAAAATATGTTTGTAGAAAATGGTTGTTTAAGAAGAAGTTTAATGCACAAGGTAAAGTGGAGAAATACAAAGCTCGGTTAGTAGCAAAAGGTTATTCCGGCCAGGTAGAGGGAATTGACTTTGGTGAGATTTTTTCTCCTATTGCTAAGTTAACTTCTATTAGATTTATTTTATCTATTGTTGCTTCTTTTGATCTTGAAGTGGAATAGATGGATGTGAAGACAACATTCCTACATGGGGATCTGGAAGAAGAAATCTACATGAAGCAGCCAAAAGGATTTGTAGTGAAGGGAAATAAATAGCTGGTCTGTAAGCTAAAGTGTTATAACCCTAAATTGCACCATTCATGCTCACCTGGCATCAGGCCAACTCATTGCCCTTCATTGCCAAAGCCATGCTGAACAAACTCTTTAAAAGCCTCTCAAATCAAGTTACTCGCGCCCTAACCCACTGCTGGGCGCGTTGGAACGCTGGCAGGCCTTATACTGCACGCGTTGGAACGCGAGTTGGCCCACTACAGCCAGCGTTTACCTAACAAAGAAAAAAATTAGGAAAGTTTCCACCGGGACGAAAAGATTTGGGTCAGTTAACTGGAACTCCCAGCCATGCATGGCCGAGATTTCGACTAAAACCCTAGCTCCTTCTAGCCTATAAAAGAAGGGGTAGGGGTACTATTCAAAGGAGGAAAATCATAGCAAAGAAACTCTGCCCAATTGTCGAATCCATTTTGTCCCAACCCTTTAGCCTTTCCTCAAGCATTAGGAGAATTCAAGCAAAGCAGTTGGAGGACAAAGAAGAGGAGGAGCCCAGGATCAGGATCAAAGAACGGTGGTTGGTCTCTATAATCATTGTAAGTTGGTTCATATTGAGATTAATAAAAAGATACTTTTCCCGTCCCAAATACATGAGTCTTATATGTTTTATGTGATTTGTGTTTAATCTCTAACCCTCTAGTAGATCAATAACATGCATGCAGAGTTTTGTCTTGATTGCAGGATTGCTTTTTGGAAGGAGCAGCAGAAGCAAGGAGATAAAGCTCAACGAAGGATCTACACCGACCGTCGATAAAAAGGTTAGTTGGTTCTTCCCTTGTGTGCTTGTGAAAAAGGGTTTTAGGTTGGGGTAGAAGGTTAAAAGTAGTTTATGAAGGGTCATGATCTGCGTGCAAGTTTAAGCCCTAGCTTGTTAGTCCATAGGGTAGAATACCCCACAACAGAATTGGAGACTCCACTGGGGATATTTACTCTTAGGGTTTCCCGGATTTTGCTAAAGGTTCTTGGGTAGTTCAAAGAAGTTGAGTTTTCTGTTTCTTTATTGTTTTTGTTTTCTGTTAGGTCAAAAGCTAGCAGGGAACCTGGTTATCAATACCCGTTTTTCCTTGGCTGCTGCTTGACATTGATTCTCGGGACACACAGAGGTACACGCGGCCTGCAGAAGGCCTGCACGCGTGTGACCCGCGCCCTAACCTTCTACAGCCCGCGTTTGAACGTCTGCTGTAGTGGTTTCAGTAGCGTGTAGAGCCCAGGAAGCTTAAGAGGCAGTCTCCTCTTCCCTCTCAGGAGTTTACCTTCTCAGGGGGCTTTCTAGATCCTGTCTGGGTCTTGATTGGTTTATTGTCTTGTTCTTCAGTCTGCCTTTTTGCATTGGTCATTCTTTGCATTTGTTTTCTTTTTTGCAAAAGTTTCCTTTTCTGTTAAAGTTATAGCATCCAAGCCTTTTAGAGACCCTGGTTGTCAATACCAGAGGCCTTTTTCAGGTCTGGACTGCCTGTGTGTTGTTTTATCTTGGCTTTTATATAGACCCGCATCCTGCTTAAGTTTAGCCCACGGGTACCCGAGCGCTGTTGTAGCTCATCACGCGTTTGCACGCGTGCTGTATTGGTGACAGTCGCGAGCTTGATTGGTAGCTTTTCAGCTTGGGTGGGGCAGTCATCCCTTCCTGTGGTGAGAAGAGCTCCTCTCAGGGGTATAGAGTCTGGAGCTGCACAGTCAGCAGGTTAGGGCATCTTATCCTTAGCTTGTGTTTGTTAGTTGAGGTTTTGATAGAAAAGACAAAAGAGAAAAAATATATGTTTTATGGTTTTTAGGCAAGTGTTAGAATCAATGTTGTTTTGATTTCTTTTTTGCATTTTTTGTGCTCTGACTCTGTTTGCAATCTGTGCTTTAAGCCAGAGTTTTCTTCTCATTCTCTTGGTTTTGTTCTTGTCAACATTTTTCCTTGTTGCGTTATTTTGCAATAAAATAAAAAAATAAAATTTTTTCTTGTTTCATCTTATTCTTGATTTGAAGATTGTGTTGTTGCATTAGTAGCTAGGAAAGAGTCTTTTTGCATAAGTTTGTGCAGTGCATTTAGAGTATAAGTAGCTCGCAGATCTGAGCGAAAGTCCTTTATATTTACTACATGAAATCTTAGTAAATTTGAAAAAGAAAAGAAGTCTTTCATTGAAAAGTTGCATTTTGTTCATTTTGCTTTGAGTTCTTTTTACACACCATTAGTTTCACTTTCGTACCTTGTGACTTAAAAAATCCCATTAAAAGAAACGCTAATTAAAATAAAGTAGACTTTTTTGTTTGTAGGGTGCATACACTAGCTTAGGACTAGGGCCTTGGAATAGGTTGGAGAGTGAATTCTCCAAGGCCACCCAAACCAAACATTGGAGTCTGTCAATAGGGAGTGTAGAAGTCCAGTTACGGAAAGTTATCCGGGACCCCCCTCTAACACAGAGGCTAAACACGAGGTCGCGTAAGGAAAGGCAGTGGAGATAACCCCTCCAAAGCTGGACCGAGCATTGTGGAGAACACATATCGAGGATTTGTTAAGGGATTCCGTCGTTTTCATTTTCCATGGAGCTTCGTGGGTCTCGAATCCGTTCGAGGTCCTCAGTTGTCTTCCAGACCATTTTCTCTTGATACCCTTGACAGGTTTCAGGCTTGATACCCTGCTCATTGTGGTCTACCCGACTGTCGACTGTACCCGCCTGGTGACTATTCACGTGCTGGCAAACTAGTTGCCAATCTTTTCTAGGGACATACACAGGTGACTGCGGGGGTATACCGCGGTACCTAGGACGGACATCGGACCAACTCTTTGTAGAGTATACCCGGAGGGTGCTTCCGTACTCGAGTTGCACTTGCACTGGTAAGTTGCTCTAGTGTTGGTTGTTGTAACTGTTCTTCCAACTAGTTTAGTGCTTGCTTGATTTATCTGCTAGGGGATTTATTTTAGTGAGTGTTACTGTTTGTTCGTGTAGAATAACTTAGCGTGTCGTGAATATTCTCACACAGTGGAGGATTCAGAGCTCCTCCGATCACGAAGGCTTCTGGGCCTACCGCCGGTTATACTGGAGCCACCCCCACCACCATTGAGGCGGAAGCTAGACCATCAAGGGTCTTTCGAAGCAATCGGGGCTTTTGCACCCGAACAACCCCCCGAGGAATCGACCGCCAATCTTGTATTGGTTGAAACCTCAAACACTGATATGTGGCCAGACATTATTGTTCCAATTCAATTTTACGAACGCCTGTCAGTGCCTAACCCAGTTATGGAACCAAACTCTGTTACTTCCTCTGGGATTTCTTCCATTCCTATCACTGTTGCTACCACAGGAGAAGCTTCTCCTAACTTGCCTTTGTCAGTGGTCCGGGCCACCACGGTCTCGGCCGCAACTACGTCGCACAGTGGACCAACCCCATATATCACGGCGACCACACCTCTTTACACACCTAGTGCGACAGGCGCTCCGTTTTCATACGGTATGCCTAGTTCAGGTACTAGTCCTGCACTCACTTCATCCACTTTCCAGACTTTGGGTCTGGGGGAAGGGAGCTCTAACGCTCCTCTGCAAGGCCAACTTGGGGGCATTCCTGTCCCTTTCAATGCTTTTCCTTACGCTGGAGGTCATATTCCTCCTTCGTCCCCTTCGCTCGGTGGATCGCATCAGCAGTCCACCGGGAAGCCTGCACACACAAGTCCTTTTGGAGTCGGGAGTCAAGGAACACCTGCGCAAACTCAGCCGGTAGGTTCGTCACCATTTGTTTGGAATGGGACGTTTGGTAATAACACTTTCACATTCGCTGCTTTCCCATCTGGGGGCACACCTATTTTTGGACAGTTTACGCCGGCACAGGGTACTATTCCTGCGCTGGGGGCACATATACCAGGACCTTGGAACTCAACACAAGGATCCGTTCCATCCTCTGGAATGTCATTCTGGGGTAACTCTTTCCACAACCATTGGAACCCCGGACAGACTTCTATGCCTCTTCCATCAGGACTGGCATGGGGTAATCCGTCCCAAAGTCCATCAAACACGATGAATGCCCAACATCCTATGTCCTTCATGGGGAATCAGCCAATGATGTCTCCTCAGATGAAAAACCCTTACGCTGGTCAGGGCCATGGTTTCTACCAGAACCCGGGCCAACAGCCAAACTTTTCCTGGCAACCTGGTGCCAGTCAAACTCCAGGACCCTTTTATCCCAGCTATCAGCAACAACCTAAACTACCATTCTTGGTGACGTTACACTTGCCATATTTGACACGGTTGTTAAATGATCCTATCTGTCATGATCCACGTTGGCCTCCTATGCCAACGAAGTTGCCTTCAGACATCCCAAAGTTCGAGGCCAAGCCTAACGAAGATCCAGGTGATCACGTGACTACTTTCCACTTATGGTGTTCATCTAACTCACCGAAAGATGACTCCGTCCAGTTGCGATTGTTTCAACGCACTCTTATAGGGAGTGCCGCGAAATGGTACATAGAGCTTGATCATTCACGATATTCTTCTTTTGGCGAACTGGCGATGGCGTTCCTTAACCATTTCCAGTTACCTGTGAGATACGACGTCGGCACAGAATTGCTAGCTAATTTTGAGCAGACGACCGCGGACCATATCTCGGATCATATTCGAGAGTGGCGACGCCGAAAGAGTCTTATCAAGGTACCCGTCCCACCAGCATTCCTGCTTGAGTGGTTCCTTAAGTCTTTAGTTCCGCAGTTATCCAAAGACGTCGCAACTTCAGGGGTTTTCTCCGAGGAGGATGACATCATGAGGGCTCAACAGTTTGAGCTTATCTATTCTCAGTCTGGTCTATTGTACAACATCCTGTCGGATGCACCACGATCGATTCTGGATAAAACCAGACAGAGAGCCAGACCACATGCCGATGGTATAGTTGGTTCAACACAAACTAATCCTGCTGAGCAATTGACAAAACAATTGCAGCAATTATCTATACAACACTCAACGACCAGCCAGACTACTTCTTTGGCTGCTCCTCCTACTCAAACGTTGGAAGTACACTCCATACAGACGACTAACCCAAAGGCCAACCAACAGCCCGAGGGGAAGAAAAAACAACGCAAGAAGAGTAAGGAGGATAAAAAACCAAATGATAATGCTGGCAAGGGCACCACAGAAAAGAGGAAGGCGAGGTATCCGTGCAACTTATGTGCGGAAGACCACCCGACCCATCTATGCCCTCGACTTGCAAAGGCCCAGAAGTTTGTCACACAGCAACAACAAGCTGTGTTGACTAATCCCTTTCAGCATGGGAAAAATTTGACTCAAGCCTCTACAAGTGTCGAGGAGGGTAGCCAAGAAAACTGCCCTCCCCCAAACAACTCATCTTCCGCGAACGTATATATGGTGAAAAGTGATGCTTTCATAACGACTAGAGCACATGACTATAGCAAACCAAGTGCTCCTAAGAAGGGCAACGAAGCCGAGATCCCATCTCTTCCTCTATAGATTGAGAAGATGTTGGGTGAAACAATGACGCACATTCCAAAAGGTGCGTTCAAGAGGGATTCTGACAATCCAAACGCAAGGGCCGCCCATAACTACTCTGTGGTGGAAGATTTATCTCAAACCCCTTGTGCTATGTCTGCTTTGGAGGTCCTCCAAAGTTTCCCTGCTCAGAGAAAAGCCTTGTTGACTGCTTTGGGCTCTACTGAGACTTGTAACCCGGGAACCATCATGTTAGATACGACTGACTTAAAACCTCGTTTCCCTTACCACGTCGCGTTCTAGATAGTAGTGGCTCATCCCACAAATTTTTTTACACGGAATATCTTTTGCACGGTGGTAGACGAGGGCGCTTCGACTTGCGTTATGTCGTTAGCATGCTGGAAAGCCATTGGTCAACCTGAGTTGTCTCCGTCACCTACTCTCCTCACTGCATTCGATGGTCATTCTTTCTGACCGCATGGCATCATTCCTTCTTTCCCTGTACAGTTAGGGGGAAAGACCGTGTGTGTCGAAGTAGAGGTAGTTGATTCCCCCATCGACTACAATCTATTGTTAGGTCGTAGTTGGACTTATGCAATGCAAGCGGTGGTCGCTACAATATTCTGAGTCATATTGTTTCCACATGAAGGTCGGATAGTGACCATTGATCAGTTATCCTTCTCTCGACCTGACCCAGCTTTGGGGGCATCCACGGTTCCCATGGTTGATAATCCTCAAGCCGGTGTTGTCAACATAGGAGTTGTTTTGTGCCCATCGTTGATGGGTACTTTCAATTACCCACCTCCTCATGGCGATGTCAAATTTATATCGAACCATCACAAGGCTGAGATTTTCCATGTTTCGTCATTTCGCACGACTTACTTTCAGGATCCGTGGACTCTTCCTTCCCCATCAGCCACGATGGATGAGACAGGGCACGCTGGCATGGCCACTCCCTTGTCGGCCGCTGAAGTAGCGTACTCTTTGGTCCAACAAACTTCAGCTACTCCTGATCCGATTCCCGCACAAGAGTTGGATCCACTCCTCGAGCCTATCTGGGCTCATGATTCTCTTACTGATATCAATTCGTTAGATTTAGTCTTGCCTTCTGATGAAGCTATAATCGAAGCAATGACTGGTCCAGACAAACCCTGGGATGATCTTCATCACAGATCATATTTTCTCCCAGAGTTACACTGAATCGAGGCAGGCGAATTCACTATCACCATGATGGGAGATCAGTCTTGTCCCATTAACCTCTTAGCTACACAGGATATTTATGCTGAGGGCAATATGGAAACTATCGCTGAAACGATACCTATCAATATCTCCCAAAACCCTGGCATCGTGGAAAATGTCTTCATTGGAGCGGATTGCTCCCCCGAAGAGATTCATATTTACACGGATCTTTTTAAAGAATTCCGCGATGTTTTTGCTTGGTCTTACGAGGAAATGCCAGGCATTGATCCAAAAATAGTTGAACACAAAATCACTACGTATCCTGATGCTAAGCCTGTTCGACAGAAACTTCATCCAGTTAATCCTAGGAAAGCAACAGCCATTAAGATGGAGGTTGAGAAATTGCTTAAGGCAGGGTTCATATACCCTATTCACTTGACTCAATGGGTGTCAAACCCCGTGCCGGTCGATAAAAAAACAAGGCACAATTCGTGTCTGTACCGATTTCCGTGATTTGAACAAGGCATGTCCAAAAGATAATTACCCAACCCCATTCATCGACCAGATCATTGATGAGTGCGCCGGTTGCGAAGCCTTTTCATTCATGGATGGTTTTTCAGGCTATAACCAAATCCAAATCAAACCCGAGGACCAACACAAAACGACATTCATTTTTCCGTGGGGTACATTCACATATCGAAAAATGCCTTTTGGTCTCAAGAATGTTGGAGTCACTTTCCAGCGGGCCATGTCTTTTGTGTTTCATGACCTCATACATATAGTCGAGGCCTATCTAGATGATTTAGCATCACGCTCTCGCAAGCGAAAAGATCATCCAACACACCTCAGACTAATCTTCGAACGTTGTCGCTACTTCCGGATTCGCTTGAATCCCAACAAGTGCAGCTTTTGCGTCACGTCAGGACGTTTGTTAGGTTTCATAGTATCAACCATAGGGATCATGGTCGATCCTCTCAAGGTGGAAGCGATAATTCAGTTGCCCCCCCCACGCACAATTTTACAACTTCAAAGTCTTCAAGGCAAGGCAAACTTCTTACGACGCTTCATCGCCAACTATGCCAAAATCACCAAGGGCTTCATGTGTTTACTGAAGAAAGACGTTCATTTTCTATGGGACGAAGCTGCGCAACGCTCTTTCAATGCATTGAAACACGCCCTTACAACCGCACCTATGGTACGGCCACCGAATTATAACAAGGATTTCCTCTTATATCTGGCTGCCGCAGAGTCAACCATAGGCATGGTTTTAGTTCAGGAAGATGATTTGTTTTCTGAATACGTGATCTATTACCTGAGCCAAGGCCTCGTAGGACCGGAACTTAATTATACCCATCTCGAAAAACTTGCTTTGGCGGCAGTTCACGTTGTTCAACGTTTCCGTCACTATGTTCTGTTTCGTAAGACCACTGTCATTTCCGTCGTGAATCCATTTCAGTACATGTTGACATGAAAAGTTATCGGCAGAAAAATCAGTATATGGATGGTCATCCTCCAAGAATTTGACTTAGACTTCGTTTCAGCGAAGTCCAAGAAGTCAGACCTCTTTGCAGAGCTTATTTCAGAACTTCCGGTTGAGTCAGGTGATGTTGTGCCTGAGGAATCGCCTATCCAGGGTGATATGTTTTTGATCGAATCGTCTGATCCCTGGTACGGAGATATACTGATCTATCTCCAGACTTTGAAGTGTCCTACCGCTTCTTCTCGTGATGAGCGTCGACGGATACGCCATCAAGACAAGAACTATCTCATACTCAATGATACTTTGTATCGGCGAGGTGTAGATTTTATCTTGCGTCGATGTCTCACTCATGAGGAGGCCATCATAGTGCTCAACGATTTTCATAGAGGAGCTTGTGGCAGTCACTTTTTCGGGTTGGCAAAAACCCAAAAAATCTTACGAGCAGGTTACTTCTGGCCCACGCTTATCAAAGATTGTATTGAGTCGGTCAAGAAGTGCCATCCGTGCCAAATCTTCTCACGGAAGATGAGGGTACATCCAGCTCCGATGTTCCTGTTATCACCGTCGGTCCCTTCACCAAGTGGGGGATTGATTACACTACATGCAACCCCCCATCAGCAAGGGGGCACCGCTATATCATTGTAGCTGTCGACTACTTCACTAAGTGGGTCGAAGCTATGCCGATGTTCAAAGATGATGGAGAGACTGCAACTCTCTTCTTATTTAACCCGATCATAGCACGGTTCGGAGTCCCGAGAGAGATTGTCACTGACCATGGCAGTCACTTTCAGAATCAAATGATGACCGATTTAACGTCAAAGCTTGGGTTACAGAAAGAACACTCGTCACCTTACTATCCCCAAGCCAATGGACAAGTGGAAGCTGTTAACAAAACGCTTAAGACAATGCTACAACGAACCATCAACTCAGCCAAATCAAACTGGCATTTGATGTTATACTCGACATTATGGGATTACCGAACATCAGTTAAGACTGCAACCGGTTTCTCACCTTTCCAACTCGTTTACGGGCTAGAGGCAGTCTTTCCCATCAAATGTCAAATTCCATCTCTAAAGTTGGCAGTACAGTTATTGCCGGACACTTCTCCGCTTGAAGAACAGTTAGTACACCTAGAGCAGCTTGAGGAACAACGTCATGATGTGGCACTGGCCAACGAGGCTCATAAACATAAGGTTAAGTGTCAATATGATAGGTCCGTTAATTTTCGGGTTTTCTCTTAGGGCGACCTTGTCCTGGCTTACGACCAAGATAAGGACCCCCTGGGGGCAGGAAAGTTTAAACCCATGTGGTTCGGATCCTTCATTGTTAAGGAGGTGTTAAAAAAGGGCCCTTATCGTCTGGTTGATTTTGAAGGGAATGCATTGGCAGAGCCTAGAAATGGGCTCTACCTCAAGAAGTACTACTCATAGGGTCACTGTGGGTAAATTTTTGTAACATATGTATAGTCTTTGTGCTATTACTTTCTTTCGTTTCTTTTGAAAAACGTGTTATGGACGTGTCATTAATGTTATCTTTCGTCACTATGGCAGATGTCAAGTGAGTTTGAGGTGTTCATTGGGTATGCGGACGGTGCTAGTCGACACACACAGAGGCTTGCCTCCGCAGCTTGGGTAATCTTTACACCACAGGGTCAGTTGTTATCTTCCGGAGGGATATGCTTAGGTAACACCACAAACAATGTGGCTGAGTATAGAGAAGTTATCGAGTTGCTTCGTGACACTTTGTCATTGGGTATCTCTTGTCTCCGAGTCTATCTAGACGCTCAACTGGTTGTGTCGCAGCTAAACAGAATATACCGTGTACACGATCCTACTTTACACCGACGATTCCTTAGGGTACGTCTCTTGGAACACAACTTTGATTATATTACATATTTTCATGTTCCTAGGAGGCTAAATCAAATCACAGATACTCTAGCTAATCACATTTTAGATTGGCATCTTGCTCACACATAAAAAGATCATGATCAAACACATGTAAATACATTTTTGTACACATAATCCATAAAAACACATAAAAGAAATAAAAACCATATATATACATCATAAAATCCTCAGAGTACATAGATGGGCGCAAGCGCCTCAAAAAATGGGAACCATAACGAGTCACTGGGGCTTATGCCCTCAAAAAATATAATACATATCAGTGCTCGAGGCACATAAAAGTCTACAAAGGCTGTTCAGGGCCTATGGGCCCTTCTATAATCATACACATCCTAACCCAAACGCCTAAATAATCGGACCCATGTCCGAGGTAACCCCACCATATGAGTCTGCATGGAGGGCGGCAAGTCCTCGATCTCTATCATGGGGACTGTGCGGGTGAGCTCAGTGAAGTTCTGCTCAATCCGCCTAAGAGCCCTCTCAGCCTCTCTTGCTGGAGGGTTCCCTACTGCTACTGCTCCCCTGGCGCCTGTTCCGTGCAAAAGCGACAGGCCGCATGGGTCCCACATCTGCATGCAACACAAGGTTCACCCATCAAAAACTCTGTTATCCAAAAAACATGATATATATCTAAAAAGACATAAAAATTACATATGCAAACAAAAAAAGTGTATAGGTGGAGACTTACCCATCTCCACTCGCTCCTCACTAGGAGGCACTGGTATAGATGGATCTCTGGAAAAATCGATCCCCACGTATGGGTAGTCCTCGATGGCGGGGATCTGCCGTGAATACCAAGCAAATAAGTCGTCGTTGAAGGCCTCTACGGTCCTTCCACCACCCTGTCATGACAGTAATGCTACCCATCTACATACCGTAGGGAAAGTCGCCAGATGTCCTCGTACTGTCATCCGAGGACTAAAGCATGGAACTCTCTCAAAGAAAAACGAACACAAGATAGTCCTGAACCCGAAGTTCCTGTGTGTCTGCTGACGGAAATCAGTCAATTGCCTCTTCATGTTCTCCAACAGTGTGGTACTCCAGTCATATATTTGTGCATTCATGCACTGAACGACACAGTTCATCTGTGCGCGCGAAGCCTGGTGCACGGCCGCAAAGCCGGTAATCCGCCCAATCAATGATAAAATGGTCTGGAGGGTGAGGCTGGTAATCCTACTAACGGGAACTGAGGAAGATACCTGCTCGATCCTGACCTCACATTACTCTGCTATCAATTCCGAGATTTTGCTCGGCCCTGCAGGAAATGTCTGAAATTTAACGGGTTCCCCTCTCCTCGAGAGGCCTGTCAAAAAGTATATATCCTCGGTGGTGGGCACCAAGGATTTCCCCTCTATCATGAAGGCCTCTGCATCCGGGTGCCAATAGTCAACCAAGGCATTCAGTAGCCTAGGTTGAGCGGGCATAAATGGGCACAAGAAAAACTTCACCAAGCCACACTGCGTCAGCACAACCATCAAATTTGGATCTGCAGCCACTGCCTCATTGGCAGCCTCATGCTCCCTCTCTCTCCAATGTACATACATCCTGCCAAATCACAAGTCCAAAGGGGGAGTTAGATCTTGCCAAGCCAATTTTTTCATATGCACAGGGGTAACCCCGGGCTGTCGAGGCGACAGTCGCGGGTACCCGCGCTTAGTTTTGACCCTGCGCGCGGGTACCCGCGGGCTGTCCTTGGACAGCCTGCGTTTTACTAGGGCCGACCTCTTTGAGGTCGACGCCCACCCCCAAACTAAAAAACAAATAATAATTGAAGTATAGAAATGCAAGATAAGGGAGTTTGTACTTACTTGGTCCAAGACGAAGTCTGTTTGGTCCACTGTAGCTCCTGGAATCACGATCTTTGGCAAAGGGGTGCTTTTGGCTCCACAGTCAATTTCCAAATCAGCAATGGTGATAATGAGCTGCCAACTTCTATTTATAGAATTTTTGGCCTCTTTTTGTCACCCTTTAGGCCCCTTTTATCAGTTTCTTTATACCAAAAACCATTTTGAGTGGTTCCGGAGTTATATGGGAAGGATTTGATCAGGTTTGGGACATTTTTCATTGAGTTTTAGAAAATAAAAAAAATACACATAAGGACGGTCCATAATTTTTTTTTTTTTGGTCAAAAATCAACCTGAGCATGTAGGGTAGGATTTCATCCCCACTGTTGCATCTCGTTGCCTTTTTTTTTTACAATATAGGATCGACCCCATCTGGTTGTGACATGGAACCGTCATTTCTACTCTAGAAGTGTTGCAACTTGGTGGTAGAGCTTACCAAAACATGGATGCCCTAGGTAGTTCCTGGTTGCATTATGGTGTCCATGTCGTTTCTGACAACATAGTAAGCTCGGGAGTCTGTATAGTCTTTCCTGAATATGAGTTTGAGCCTCATTTGCATGGGTCTTTTTCACTCTTTTTCTTACCCTCCGGACTCCCAAAACATAACGGGTCTCCTTTTAAGCCCTTTTCAGATCCTCTAAACATGAAAAGATTGCCGAGTGATCTTGTGAATTTTCATGCTCGTTAAACTGAAATTTGAAGTCACGTCTGTCTGGCGGTAGTTTACCCCTTTTTCGGTCCGGACGGTCAACTGTACGAACAAAGGAATACTCTATCGAATTCCGATTCTTTAGAAGAGTATCCTCAGGTATAATTTTATTCCTTTTTCGGGCCTGAGGGATTAAATTTAAGAAAAAGAAACCCCCCCCCCGGAGTCCATAGTTAAGCTCTTTTCAGACTCCCTAAAATTGAAAAGATTGCCGAGTGACCTTATTCTTTCACACTCGTTAAACTGGTCCAGAAGAATATTCCTGATGGAGTCCATAGTTAATCTTTTTTCAGACTCC
>ML783878.1:219789-261281 GCA_009831015.1 Picea engelmannii | reverse complement strand
AGAAGCAAGGAGATAAAGCTCAACGGAGGATCTACACCAACCGTCGATAAAAAGGTTAGTTGGTTCTTCCCTTGTGTGCTTGTGAAAAAGGGTTTTAGGTTGGGGTAGAAGGTTAAAAGTAGTTTATGAAGGGTCATGATCTGTGTGCAAGTTTAAGCCCTAGCTTGTTAGTCCGTAGGGTAGAATACCCCACAACATAAAGAAGTCACTATATGGTCTGAAGCAATCACCTAGGATGTGGTACCAAAAGTTTGACACATACATCCTTGGATTGGGATTTGTAAGAAGCGGGGTTGATCACTATGTATATTCCAAGCAGGTTGGTAATCACTTCATTTATGTAGTGTTGTATGTTGATGACATGTTGTTGGTAGGAAATAACATGGATGTTATCAAGGAGGTGAAATCGCAGCTATCCTCTAAATTTGACACGAAGGATCTCGGTGCTGCTAACTTCATTATCTAAATGGAGATTAAAAGAGATTGTGCAAACAGGAAACTCTAGGTGAATCAAAGAAAATATGTTGAGACAATATTGCAGAGGTTTAATATGCATGGAAGTAAACCAGTCAAGGTTCCTATTCCTATAGGTGTAAAGTTATTTGCAGATAAGTGTCCCAAGACACAGGAAGAAGAAGAGGACATGTCCCATGTTCTGTATGCTAGTGTAGTTGGCAGTTTGATGTATGAAATGGTATGTACTAGACCGGACATTGCACATGCAGTGGGAGTTTTGAGCAGATATATGTCAAAACCATAGAAGGATCATTGGACAACAGTAAAGAGGGTCTTCATGTATCTTCGTGGCACTGCCAGTTATGGATTGTGCTACAAAGGAAGTCCATGATTGGATAGAGTGGTGGACATACATGGATTTTTTTATGCATACTGGGCTGGAGATCTGGATCACAAAAGATCTACAAGTGGGTATGTGCTTAACCTATTTGGAGGAGCAATCAGTTGGATGAGAAAAAGACAGGTTGTAGTGGCACTCTCAACTACAAAAGTTGAATACATGGAAGACACTCATGCAAGCAATGAAGCAGTATGATTACAAAGATTGTGTTCAGGTATTGGGTTGGTACAACAAACAATGAGATTAGATTGTGACAATTAGAGTGCAATCTTCCTGGAAAAGAACCCAACATATCATTCGAATACAAAGCATATTGATGTTTAGTATCACTTTGGGAAAGACATGGTTGAGGAAAAGAAGGTGTTGCTGGAAAAGGTTGACACTTTGAAGAATGTTACAGATTCATTGACAATGTCTATGAGCACATAAATTTTCTCCTCGTGTAGAATAACAATGGGCATTGATGCCCTGGATTGTTGACTATATAATCCTCTAAACCCTTGGATGCAAAAAAAACAACAAGTAGGAGAATGTTGGGTATGCGTTATATTATTTGCATGTGTGTGTGTGATTTCATCAGATATGAAAAATACATCTAACGATCCCTATAGTAGTGAGGTTTGTGTCATGTGCACTGGCTCCTTTCCTAGGGGGGTCCCAGGGGGGGCAGGTATGCCCCCCCTGGTTACGCATAGAAGCCCGGGGCAACGCCCCAATTTTTTTTTTTTCCGATGGTTTTTGCTATTTTTAGTGGTTTTGTAAATTAATACCGGATTAAGGGATTAGTGTTTTGGTATCTATGGAATACCTAAACACATTGTATATATATTGTATGGTGAATGGTGAAATGGGATATAATGAATATAAGAAAGGTTTTCCCGGTTGAGGGTTTCCGGTATAAAATCTATGTATACTCTGTGTATGAGCCATTGATTAAATTTTGTTTTGCTTAAGAATCTATTGCATTTCTTTACTTCATAGGTTTAAAACTTAAACTCATTTCTCCTGTGCTTACTCATAGGCCACAAGGAGTTACTCCAGTAAGTAGCTACACTAGTTGAAGGCAACGCCATTGGCACAAAAAAATGCCACTGATAGAGAATCCAATGCGCACTCTCCTTTGTAGTAAGACCTCATGAGATTTCTATAAATTATGTAGAAACCAGTTCTGATCATATCAGGTAGTATGGGTTCATCTTGGTTATGTACCCCCCCCCTCTGTGTATGAAATATCTCATATAGACTAGGCTATCCCTTCTTCTTTCCTTGCTTACTGGGACCTTAGAAACATTTGGACACATACTTGCCTTCGAGGGATAGTACTGTAAGCTGTTGGATGTCTTCTACATGAATTGGATATCTCCTATCCAACCAGAAGATTTTGTCATGTACCCTACTGATGATAAATTTGGTACACCTCGAAACTTCTCCAGTGGTGCCGAAAAATGGAAAGGTTCATGATGGTAGAGTTGAACAAATTGTTAAACTTGGGCTTCAACAAACTGCACGCCTCTGAAATCGTCTAGAGTAACACTCCAAGAAACATCGATGTTCATCTGAGTGAACCTAAACTGGCTTGTCAGGTCAAGGTCGAGGAACTTGACCTGCTCAACCTTCCCTTTGAGATATCCCATGATATTGACCCGGGGGTCACATGGCTCATCCAGTACTGCATCCTTCGAAACGACACTTCTGATTCCTGTAGCTCTCAACATGGTGAGTCTGAACTATCAGAAAATTATGCAGGAGACACAGGGATTAGGTATCATGACTGAGGGATGAGGGACTACACAGGCTTTCTCACGCTTCAGAATTCACAAATCTCTAATTTCTCTCTGGGAAATAATGTGTCCTATGCCTAGTTCTCAAATCCTTATACTCGGGCTTAGCTGGAAAGTTCTACAATAACTACTATTCATAATTACCCTATAGATGCAACTTGGATCTATGTTGTCTGACGAGACTAGTTAATGGGGTAAATCTCTTAGGCGATATTGGAATTTACTGGGAAAGTTGGTCAAGGATGTGGCCGATTTCATACCTTACTATTTAACATATGAGAATCCTAACGTGAATAATGATGGAATCTTCACATATCACGGATTTATGTTTTAACAAATTTCAGACGGGTTATTGTAGTGGTAATAAAGGTTGTGACTAGATTGGGTTTGTGTGGCACATGGACTCAGATTGCATCTGGATTCTCTCTCCCTCCAACCACAAAGGGGTCCACGTCATATTTAATGACTTTCATTAATATCTTTGTGTCTCTTCTGATCCTATGTTGTTGAGTAAGTAGTTTTGCATCAAACAACACTTAAACATAAAGAAAAATGAAGTACATGTCATGGTGCAACAATGCATTCGTCGAATTTATTAACTGAATTCACAGAAATTGAAAAAAATATCAAATATAACTACTCTACACGCTCCTTCAGACTAAAGAAAGAGTCCTTCAGATCAATTCTGAGACATATAGGGTTTCAGGTGAGCGTCGTTCACCCATCTTGGTTGTAACATACCATCCAGTTGTGCAAGTCTGACTACTCCAGAAGGTTGGATATCCACAACTATAAATGATCCCAACCAATGCATGCATAACTTGCCTAGATGTTTCTAGTATCGACTGTCATATAGTAGGACCTTGTATCCTTGCACAAATATTTTTGTATTAATGTGTCTGTCATGCCAAGATTTCTCTCTTGCTTTCTCAACTGGCTGATTGAAGTCTGCTAGAAACCTAGTCTATTCAACTTCTTGTAAGTCCATGAGCCTCTACACAATTGATTCATCCTATGACATGTGTGTAATATGTGCAATATATAAACTCAAAGTAATCAATTCTGCAGGTACCATAACCTCTTTCCCATAGACTAGCTGAAATGGGGTGTACTTATGTAGTTTCTTTGTGGTTTTTTGTAATCCCATAAAACTTATAGGACTCTGTCATCTCAATCCTCCCTGTTTATGCAAAAAACCTTCGTTAATCCTCTTTCCAAGATCATACCACAATATTCCGGGTATGGGAGTTAATTGTCGATTGCTCTACCACTTTATCCTGATTCTAATATAGATAGGTGATTAGGCCCTATGTTACATCTTTAAGGATTAATGATCATTTCAAAAGAAAATTTTTGAAACAGTAACAACCATCGACAAATTCTTCCTTCCAAAACAAGTTTGTTCACTAGATATTTTAATGCAGAATGATCAGTAAAGAACTTAAAATGAGAACCTAACAAATAATGTCTAAAATTTTGTAAAGCGTAAATCATAGCTAAACCCTCCCTTTAAGTGGTTGTATAGTTGCACCCAGCTTGCAACAACTTCCTGCTAGAAACATTGATAGGATAATCCATGGCTCCATCTCCTGGTTGGGCTAAAATGGCTCCCAAGGCAATACCCGATGCGTCTACGTGCACATGAAATTCATTTTCCCAATTCGGAAATATCAAAATAGATGTTTTGTTAATATTTTACTTTATGATATCAAATGATTTATCACACTTTGGGTCCACTAGAACACTTCATACAGATTTAGTAGATTCTCCAGAGGTGCAATAATGTTTGCATATCTTCTAATAAATCTGCGATAGTACCTTGTGTACCCCAACATGGAGCAGAATTGCTTAGCACTCATAGGTGGTGTCATGTTCACAATAACCACAACTTTGGTTGGGTCTACCATTACTCCTTCTCGGAATATTATGTGGCCTAACAAATTTCCATGTGGCACATAGAAGATACACTTTCTAAGGTTCAATGATATCTGCAACTCTCTACATCTATCAAACATCAGATGCAGTAGCGATACATTTTCCTTGAGTATGTTTTATACAGTCCAATCATCCATATAAACTTCTATAAACTTGTGAATGAATTCTAGGAAAGTTGTTATTACAATCCGAGAAAAACCTGCAGGGGTGTTCTTTAAGCCGAATGGAATCATGTTGTATGCAAATGACCCCCATTTTGTTATGAATTTGGTCTTCTTTTTTTCTTCTTCTGCAATCCTTACTTGGTGATACCCCAAAAATCCATATGTAAATGAGTAATATTCTTTCCCCACAAATTGTTCTATCACCTCATCAGTAAAAGGTGTCGGGAAAGGGTCATGCACACATGAAGAATTAAGGATTTTCTAGTCTACACAGACCCTAATGTCCTCTGTGCCTTTCTTTCTCTGGATGACTATTAGGCTATGTTAAAAACATTTCTTGTATAGGGGTGTTTTCCTCTCCGATTTTAGGCCTCTGGTGTAAACACATAGAAGTGGGTTTTTGAAAACCGGTCATATGACCTTTATTCAAAGGCCGCAACCATAAGCGTCGAGCACAGCTCACAGAAGAATTCCATTTCGGGCTTAAATCAAGCAAGCGAGGAGTCTGATTTCAATGACAAGGATCAAGCGACGAAGCAGATCAACGGTCATCAGGATTTTGGGGCTACCAAGTTACCCAATATATAGCGTTAGAGAAAGCGCTTATATTTCAAGACTAAATCTGGGTCGTCCGATCTAGTGACGCATGGCGCAAGATCTAGTCAAGTCGGCATATCGACATTCAGGAGTTCGAGGGGTAAAAGTCCCTCGTCATCTCGCATATCGAAACCCCAAGCCTCGAAATGAAGATAAGCGCCTTTGAAGCTAAGCCTATGGTCCTAGCACCCGGTCACGTCAAGAGAGCTTGGAAATGGAGGTAGCCCTCTCCTAACATTAAATACCATCTCGACCATCCATATGAAGGAAAAACGGTGCAATAGATGAGCCACGAGTGGGGCCCTTCAGGATTTTCATGATGAAAGTGTTGAGGTCATATCATTCATTCATCCATCAGCGAGGCTCGGGCACATTTAATTTAAAGAGGGCACAAATCTGGACGGTCGTGATCCAGGCACTCAAATTCATGGACGAAGTCCAATTCCACACCCCCTCCGTCATTCTGGCTTTAACGAGAAGGGGAGGGTCTATAATCAGAGATAATGTATTAGTGCATCTGGACGGCCCAAGTCTCGACGCTTAGATCTACAATCTGTATTGATATTTGGACCCCCCCATCAGTTTTTCCTTTAATGGAGGGGGGGATCCGGAATGGAATTTCACTCTAGCGCCCCCCCCTTCTTGTCGTGTCACTGTCTAAGTCGTCCTCCCCATTTCCACCTATTCTCCACCTACCGCCACCCTCTTCTCCCGTCATCTGTCCAACTTCCCTCTTTCCATCCACATGGCCCCTCCTCAGCTCATCACCCTCTCACTTCCTTCCATGTGTCCCTCTCACTCCCAGTCACCTCCACTTGTATGATCATTCCTTTTACTCCTTTTTCACCTGTACCCCTGCACTCCACACACCTTCCTCCTCTTTCCTTTTTAGACCGCGTGGCATTCCTCAGCTTATGTCACCGCTCCCATTTCCTCTCCATTGCCTCCACCGTGTTGACGCCATCGCTCCCATCATACCATTTTTCACATCCTCCATAGGAGTCCCTCGCAACAGTCCAGCAAAGAATCATCCAAAGAGAGACCGTTCAGTTGATCCAGGTGGCACCATTAGGAGACCTCCATGTCCCAGAAGGTAGGGTTGATCGAGGTTGTCCCTAGTCCCAAGAAAGTAGTTATTGTGGTTGTTGATGGTGGTTGGGCATCATCTCCGCCATAAAAAGAAAGTCCAGCAAAGGACTAAATCTAGTTGATTCATCTGCAGAAGGAGAGTCTGAAATCTGATAGTGTTTGTCTTGGGTGCACGATCGGCCAGATTTTGCATGCGCAGACTGTCAGAAGACATGCAGATGCAATGTTTTTAATGCAGCATCTTGTTTTTGTTGTTGTTGTTGTTTTGAGTATATGTAGGCATTTTCTCCATTTTTTTAGGCATAGATGGTTGAGCAAGGCTCCTGATTGTAAAAACGTTAACGAAGCACTGGTTATTCTGGTTGTGTATTAACATCTGAGACTTCTTGCCTTATGAATGCCATCTTCTTTCCATGTATTTGTTCATATTGTATTAGAACATCTCGGAATTGGAGGATCCAGTCGAGTTGTGACTGTTATAGGATGATGTAGGTTGGATCACTGTAACAGTCACATTGTTTCTAATCGATCTCTGTGTTTTTCTTAGCGCTGAATGACTTGGAATTGGAGGATCCAAACAAGTCACCCCTTCAGTTACCCGAAACTATGAACCAACAGGATCTTGCACTTAGAGTTTTTCTTCTGCAAACTGCTGAAAGGCCCGTTGCCCAAGGTAGTTTTGCTCACTCCTCTCACCAAGTCTTCCACCTGCCCATTTTACAATCAATCTACCGACTGAAGTTAGATCAAGACCTTCTTTGTTCTTTACATACCAGACCCGGTCCCCGAGCTAGAGTGAGTCCATCCTGAGTCTCTATCCATTTGATCACCCATTAAAACAATCGTGACATAAAACTGATGGGTGTTGGGCTCTGCTCCTGCAAGCAATCCAGGAGTGACTTCTGACGCTAACATTTATGGCGCCGCTATCGGGGACGAAATTGAAGATTTTCCCCGTGTAGAACGACATTGAGCCTGTGATTATGAAGGTGCATCAGGCATCAGAGCCCTTAAAGATTGCTACTGTGCACCTGGAAACTCCACTGGGGTGAATCCAAGGTTTCCACATCACTCTTTCAGTTGTGGTTACTGTTAGTACACCTTAAAGCTGACCCTAAGAATATTTTTCGAGAAGGTTTCAACAACTTCTTTCTCAACCTGAGAAGCTTCTTGGGGTAACAACAATGTTAGGATCTGGCCTTTGATGGTGAACAAGGACCAGACACATTCAAAGTTGCGCATCTTTCACCTGGCGACTCCATGATTCAAAGATCAATTGGCGACTCCACTGGTTTGATATGGAGAAAATCCTTGCTCCCAGGTTTGCTCCTTTTAATTTTTCTGCTATTCCTGGTTTTCCTAATGTTGTCCCCTCTCCGAATGAATGGGGCGATTATTTGCCCATATTTGGAAAACGTGAAGAGGACAACCCTACTCAGCACCTCAGTGAGTTTCATGAACTCATGCATCAGTGGGAGATACATCATGAGGATGTATTACTAAAAATGTTCATGTTCTCATTAGTAGGGGATGCTCGTAAATGGTATCATTCTTTACCCCCTACTAGCATTTCTTCACTCAGTGAATTCCATGCAGCCTTCACTGCCTATTGTCAGGATCTTTATCCCTCTGAGTTGATTTTTCATAGCTATTCTGAGGGATACCACAACAAATGTATACAAGATAGAGTTGTCTCTTATGTAGGCTATGAGGATGATCCTGATGACCTAGATCAGAAATCAGTCCTTTCTCCTCCCCATCCATCTACTTCAGGCAGAGTTGTGGAGATGATAAAATATATTGCTACCAGACTTGATAGGTGGGAAGCTGAGCGATGTGCAGAGGGTTTTCCACCCTTTGAAGAAGATGATTTTGGTATCTCTACAATGGATGATTATGAAGATCCCAGGGAGGAAGAAGATGCTTCAGGAAGAGTTATGGAACTGATAAAATCTATCACTGCCATACTTGGCAGGTGGGAAGTTGAACAATGTGCTGAGGATTTCCCATCCTTTGAAGAAGATTCCCTTAGCAGCTCTACTGAGAGAGATTATGAAAAAATCTTTCCCACAGATCTTGTTTATGGTCATTATGAATCTGACCCATGGGAGAGCCAAGAAGAAGAAATCCTCCCAGATATGATTATGTCAGATGGAGGCTATAATGATGAGGGTTGTAAGGATATAAGACTAGGGGAAGAAGATGCTCTGGGTGAACTGATAGAGCAGGTGAAATCTCTCACTGCCCAACATGCAAGGTTGCAATCTGAAGGCAACGAAGAGGGTTTTCCGGTCCTTGAGGCACATGTTCTTAGTAGCTCTTTTGAGGAGGTTATTGAAGATTTCATAGCTGCGTTAGTTTCTGCCCTTGATGAGTTTGTTGTCTCAGATTTAAAGGAGGAAGCCACTATGGAAGAGGAATATTCTCTTTTCCTTCACGATATTTCCCATGACATATTTACATTTGGGATTGAATCGAAGGATCGGGAGATCGTTCCTTTTCTACAAGATGGGGGATTTTTGTGCCCACCCAACTTTGATGATCATTCTGGTAAGAAGTAAACCGTAGAGACTTATCCTCTATCCACTAAAGAAAAGTAACATGAGGAAATCAACCATCCCAGTCATTCAGAAGAGTAGCTAAGCACACATTTCTTTTTCTATCCAGAGCCAGTCAGCGAGCAGCCACCGCCTGAGATCAGTGAGCCTACGACAGTTGTCCACTCACCTGTTCTTGTCAGAGATATTCAACCACATGGGAACAACTGTGTAGCAGAGGAGGTTGCCTGTCACCAATTTTCTGAAATTTTCCACTCATTCTATGACCTTGTCAGGGAATATATGGAGTGGCATGTCCTTTATGCCTTGGAGCCACCCTATTTCATATCAACTTCAGCCTGTGAGGAGAAGTTGAAGAGTGTAGATGTTCTTCTATCACGGTTACACCATCTGTTGGTGATCATCGACAGAAGGAAGGAGCTTCTATCCAGGAAGCTGCTTGAATGGCTATGGTGGAAGTTTGCTTTCACCTAGTCCCATGTAAAATATTTTATTAGCATTAGGACTGTATATAAATAAGCTCCTTTGAGCATGTAGATTTGTTTGATTTTCTTTACTTTTCAGCCTATATTTTCAGAAGCGGGATGTTTTGAGTTTGACTCCATAGCCCAATAGCAAGGCACTGGGACTGCAAAATGAGTCCTTAGAGCATCACAGGGATGAATCTATCCCCCATGGAGCCTAATGTTAGCAACATTTCTTGTATAGGGGTGTTTTCCTCTCCGATTTTAGGCCTTTGGTGTAAACGCATAGAAGTGGGGTTTTGAAAACCGGTCAGATGAGTTTTATTCAAAGGCCGCAACCATAAGCGTCGAGCGCAGCTCACAGAAGAAGTCCATTTCAGGATTAAATCAAGCAAGCGAGCAGTCTGATTTCAGCGGCAAGGATCAAGCAAAGAAGCAGATCAACGGTCATCGGGATTTTGGGGCTACCAAGCTACCCGATATATAGCCTCAGAGAAAGCGCTTATATTTCAAGACTAAATATGGGTCGTCCGATCCAGTGACACATGGTGCAAGATCTAGTCAAGTCGGCATATCGACATTCGAGAGTTCGAGGGGTAAAATTCCCTCGTCATCTCACATCTAAAAACCCCGAACCCTGAAATGCCGATAAGAGCCTTTGAAGCTAAGCCTATGGTCCTAGCACCCAATCACATCAAGCGAGCCTGGTAATGGAGGCAACCCTCTCCTAACATCAAATACCATCTCGACCGTCCATCTGAAGGACACACAGCGCAATAGCTGAGCCATGAGTGGGACCCTTCAGGATTTTCATGATGAAAGCACCGAGGTCATCTCAGCCATTCATCCATCAGCAAGGCTCGGGCACATTTAATTTAAAGAGGGCGCAAATCTAGACGGTCATGATCCAGGCACTCAAATTCACGGACGAAGTCCAATTCCACACCCCCTCCATCATTCTGGCTTTAACGAGAAGGGGGGGGGGTCCAAAATCAGAGATAATGTATGAGCACATCTGGATAGACCAAGTCTTGGCGCTTAGATCTACGGTCTGTATTTAATTCTGGACCCCCCCATTGATTCTTCCTTTAATGGAGGGGGGGGGTTCGGAATGGAATTTCACTCTAGTGGGCCCCCCTTCCCGTCGTGTCACTGTTTGAGTCATCCTCCCCGTTGCCACCTGTTCTCCACCTCCCGCCACCCTCTTCCCCCGTCATCTATCCAACTTCCCTCTTTCCATCCACATGGCCCCTCCTCAGCTCATCGCCCTCTTGCCTCTTGCCATGTGTCCCTCTCACTCCTAGTCACCTCCACCTATATGATCATTCCTTTTACTCCGTATCCACCTGTACCCCCGCACTCCACACACCTTCCCCCTCTTTCCTTTTCAGATCGTGTGGCATTCCTCAACTTATGTCATCGCTCCCATTTCCTCTCCATCGCCTCCACCATGTTGATGCCATTGCTCCCATCATACCCTTTTTCAGATCCGCCATAGGGGTCCCTCGCAGCAGTCCAGCGAAGCATCATCCAAAGAGAGACCGTTCAACTGATCCAGGTGGCACCATTAGGAGACCTCCACATCCCAGAAGGTAGGGTTGACCGAGGTTGTCCCCAGTCCCAAGAAAGTAGTTATTGTGGTTGTTGTTGGTGGTTGGGAATCATCTCCTTCATAAAAAGAAAGTCCATCAAAGGAGTAAATCTGGTTGATTCATCTGCAGCAGGACAGTCCAAAATCTGATAGCGTCTGTCTTGGGTGCACAATCGGCCAGAGTCTGCATGCGCAGACTGTCAGAAGACATGCAAACGCAATGTTTTTAATGCAACGTCTTGTTTTTGTTGTTGTTGTTGTTTTGAGTATATGTAGGCATTTTCGCCATTTTTGTAGGCATCGATGGTTGAGCAAGGCTCCTGATTGTAAAAACTTTAATGAAGCACTAGTTATTCTGGTTGTGTATTAACATATGAGACTTCTTGCCTTATGAATTTCAGCTTCTTTCCATGTCTTTGTTCATATTGTATTAGAACAACTTAGAATTGGAGGATCCAGTGGAGTTGTGACTGTTATAGGATGATGTAGGTTGGATCACTGTAACAGTCGCATTGTTTCTAATCGGTCTCTGTGTTTTTCTTAGCGCTGAATGAATTGGAATTGGAGGATCCAGTCAAGTCACCCCTTCATTTACCCAAAACTATGAACCAAGAGGATCTTTCACTTAGAGTTTTTCTTCTGCAAACTGCTGAAAGGCACGTTGCCCAAGGTATTTTTGCTCACTCCTCTCACCAAGTCTTCCACCTACCCATTTTACAATCAATCTACTGACTGAAGTTAGATCAAGACCTCCTTTGTTCTTTACATACCAGACCTGGTCCCCGAGCTAGAGTGACTCCATCCTGATTCTCTATCCATTTGATCACCCATTAAAACAATCGTGACATAAAACTGATGGGCGTTGGGCTCTGCTCCTGCAAGCAATCCAGGAGTGACTTCCGATGCTAATAGGCTAACCCATTCTGCTTCTTCCACTGCAAAAATAAGTTTGAATTCTAGCATCTTGTCTATTACCCTCTTAACCTTCTATTTCACTCTATGGTTAAGGTGATATGGCTATGCCTTACAGGCTTTGATCCTAGTTTTAGTTCAATTTTCATCTCTCCCATAGCTTGACACAGACACCCCCCCTACCTCAACAGGTTCTATACGACCTCCCGGTCTAGGATATTTATTAATCTCCCCTTTTGAGTCTGATTTACTCTTTGATTCCTCACAAGAATATTCCACACACAAGTGTCTATCCCCATGTCCTTCCTGGGAGCTACGCCTGTGTGAGCGCCAAATCTTACCCATGTGACCAGCTGACGTGACCATAATCTTCACCAGAGAAGTATTTCGATTTTCATGACTTTGTGATCACTGATGTGAGTCCCTCTGACTTGTCAATCACCGAAACCTCGAAAGGCTAATGGGTCCTTTGAATCCTCCCTTGACTTTACCTTATGTGACCTCTGTCTAAAACCCGGGGCCCAAACATTTCGACACTTCAGAATTTCTCTTATTGGTGATTTGAAATGCAACAACACCTTTCACCAATAGCCAAAATCACGATGGTTCCTCATCACGATATACGGCTATGAGATTCCCATGATCTAACGGTCCTGATTCTATCAAGACACCGTGAATCGGGAGTCCACAACTCTCGACTCCGAGTCACAATATCTTCCACGCCACGAATTCAGAAAAGGTGAATTTTAAGCACAATATCAATGACCCTCGTTTATCCTGATCCAATGATCACTATCCCTCCTGAGCTTACGAGTGCTGAAATACACTCAGCCTTAATCTTCCACTAATCTACCAGTTCCAACGGTTCATGAAACTTTGGTGATTCTCCCTCCGAGAATTTCAGCCATCCGTTCAGACTTCCCAAAGACTTATGCCCAATTACCTTGGCGTCTATCCTTCTAATCTTAAGTTTTGTAAGGTGACTCTGAACCTCGTTCTTCCTTTGAACACCTCAAAGGATCTAACCCATCTAAAATTGAACTCTCACTATAATTACTAAAATCTAAGGAATCCTTGCATGGACACCTTGCGGCATTCACAACAACCTTTGGTTATTTCACCCTTCAACTCTGTGAAATTCTCTGCAACAAAAGTTCTTCAACCTTTCTCGTCGGTTGGGAAAGTCCAAGACTCTCTTTGGCCTACGCACACCTTTCATGACTCTTGTGCTACACCTACACTTCTGTTGGTATAAGGACAATGGTATCCCTCCTAATCTTTTCTGAGATAAAACTCAAAAATTTGTCAACTCACTCTCTGTGGACCTTCATTGCACTCCTTACAGGAATTCTCAGGATGAGAAACAATTGAAACTCATACTTCTTCTCTCACAGACTTCATACATTCAACATGAAATCAAGAGCGTACACACACATACAACATTGAAACAAATGCATAACAAAGAATATAAGAAAAAATGTAAACATACCATTAGAATAGATGTAAATAGTAACCACCACAACACCATGAAATGCAATTAAATCATTTTTATATTAATCCGAGTGCTCCTGTACATGGGTTCAATAGCAACAACTATCTGCTTTTACAATCCTATAATCTATGTTCTTCTCTATGCTCTTACTCTCTACAGCTCTACAACTTACAATGAGAATAAATGACTTCAATACAACATCCATGAGGGATCTTTCTAGAGTTTTTCCTCGTACAACTCTTTCTATCTAATTAGAATTAAAAGGTATCTACTTTACATTCATTATAATTAAATTTATCCACATCCAACATATGAGAGTAATGATCAAGATCTGTTTACAATATCAAAGCATAAATGCAAATACATTCTCCTAACTATTACATTAATGTTCCTTCATTCAAATTTAAAATGTTTCAAAATATGTGTTGGTCCAATTCTAGTTGTCCTTTCCTTTGCGCATGATTTGTTGGCTTGCTTGCGATGCTCCTGCATTATACTCCCTTGGCTAAAAAATTCATGAACTCCTGTTCATGAGATCTTGCATCGTCTGTCCATGTCTTTGGATATTTGCTTCACTTTCCCAACTGGCATCTTCAATCGGGTGTTCTTTCCATTTTATCAAATACTCTAAAAATTATTTTCTTTGGGTATTCTTTCCAACTCTCTAATCAATTATATTTTCCATCTATGGCTTTTCAGCTATAGGCAACTGTTTGATCCACTAGACTTCTGTCTGATCCTCCTCTGATCCATTTGTTTCATCTACTCTATAAGGATATAGATCCACTATATTGAATATGGGTGATATTCCTACCCCATCCGGTAATTCTATTTCATAAGCATTGGCCTCAAATTTCCTCAAAATCTTGCACAGTCCAATTTTCTTCATTTTCATCTTTTTGTGTGTTCCCCTTGGGAACCTTTCTTTTCTTAGATACACCAGAACCAATTCACCTACTTCAAACTGAATTTATCTCCTGTGTTCATCTTCTCTACACTTGTATTCCTGGTTGGAATTCTTTAATCGCTCTTTGATTTTGTTGTGGATATCTTGCATCTCTGCTGCAAAATCCTCTGCTCCATCACTTATGAATTCATTCTTATTTAAGTCCCTCAAATCAGATACTCCTCTCAGTTTCATTCCATACATAATGTGAAATGGGCTCTATCCTGTGCTTCTATTAGGTGAATCATTATATGAAAATTCCGCTTGTGGCCGAATCTGATCCCATTGACTGCGATGTTCAACTACTAAACTCCTCAATAAATCTCCGAGACTTCGGTTCACTACCTTGGTATATCCATCCGTCTAAGGGTGATATGCTGAGCTAAAAGACAATTCTGTCCCCAACTTCTTCCACAGTGTCCTCTAGAAATGACCAACAAATTTGGTATCCCTGTTCGAAACAATACTCCTGGGTAAGCCGTGAAGTCTAACAACTTCTTTGAAAAACAAGTTTGCAATGTGAGTTGAATCACTGGTTTTTTGACATGGAATGAAATGTTCCATTTTAGAGAACCTGTCAACTACCATGAATATGGAATCAGAACCCCTCTGTTTCCTCGGCAGTCCTAACAAAAAATCCATGCTTACCACATCCCATGACCTCTCTAGTATCGACAATGGTTGATACAATCCCGTATTTTGTCTTTTCCCTTTTGCGTGTTGGCAAATTCTTCATTTGTTCACAAATTTCTTGACATATTTCCTCATCGCTGGCCAATAGTATAAATTGTTCAGTTGCGCAAACATTTTTTCATGGCTGAAATGTCCAACCAATCCCCCACTATGTTTTTCCTTCAAAAGATTCTCTCTCATAGAACTCTTCGGAATACATAACTGATTTCCCTTGAATAACAGTCCATCCTAAATCAAATACTTGATCCATTGGCTTCTATCTCTGAGAACTGGATTCTCACATGCTTCATAAGCATCTTTAAAATCTGGATCATCTTTGTATATGTCCTTAAGGTTGTCAAAACCTAAGGTCTTCACACGAAACTCCTACAGAATCAAACATTTCCTGCTCAGTGCATCAACAACTTTGTTAGCAGTTCCAGAAATGTGCTTTATAACAAAAGTGAAGTTCTTCATATACTCAACCCATTTCACATGTTTCTGGTTCAATTTTTCCTGTCGAGTTATGAATTGTAAAGCATGGTTATCGCTATACTAGACAAACTCTTTCGGAATCAACTAGTTCCTCCACTTCTTTAATTCCTTTATGATTGCATAAAATTCTTTATCATACTTGGAATATTTCACTTTGGCATCGTTCATCTTCTCATTGAAGTATGCAATCAGTCTATTGTCTTGACTCAAGACTGCTCCAATCGCAAATCCACTCGCGTCACATCTAACTTGGAATGTCTTACTGAAATATGGCGGGACCAAAACTGGTTGTCCAGTTATGTTATCTTTTAGCAAATTGAAACTTTTCTCTACTTCCTCTGTCCAATGAAAATATTATGTCTTTTCTTGACTATGTCCAACATTGGTGCAGAAGTTCAACTAAAATTTCTGATGAATTTCTGGTAAAAACTGGCTAATCCATGGAAGCTTATGACTTCAACGATGTTCTTTGCTGATGGCCAATCTCTGATTTCTTTTACCTTCTCAGGATCCATATTCAACTCATTCGAAGAGATTACAAACCCCAAATAAATGAGTTCTTTCTTCATGAAAGATGACTTCTTCAAATTTATCAACAACTTCTCTTATTGCAACCTCCTCATCACTAGAGTTAAGTGTCTCAAATTTTCTTCCTCAGTCTTACTAAAGATTAGTATATCATCAAGATACACAATCACAAACATAACAATTAAATCCTTCAAGACTTTGTTCATCAACATAATGAAAGTACTTGGTGCATTCTCCAAACCAAACGACATGACAAGCCATTCATATAGTCTTTCATTCGTTTTGAATGTTGTCTTCCATTCATCGCCTTCCCTCATTTGAATCTGATGATATCCACTGATGGGGATTTTTTTTATAGCTATTGAGTCAATACACATTCTCTAGCCACCATCCTTCTTTGGACTTAGCACTGTAGGTACAACGCATGGACTCAATCTTTCTTTAACCAACCCTTTGTCCATCAAATCTTGGACTTTCTTCTTAACCTCCTCATTCTCCTACGATGTCCGTTTGTACACTTATTTGTTTGGTAAAATCACTCCTGGTATAATTTCAATGTGATGGATTATACTTCCGATGGGTGGCAATGAACAAGGTAAGTCATCCACCACGATATCAACAAAATTCTCCAGCAGTTCCTGAATTTCCTCCGATAGATCATCTATCCCGGTACTTGTCATAATGACTCTGGGTTTTCTCACTAAAACAAATTGCATGTCTTCTTCTTTCTTGACTTCATCAAGAATTTATTTCCCATTCATGAGAAGTATAGTATTTCTCATCTCTATTTTTACCTCCTTGTCTTTAATTGACAACAACATATGTGTTCTACCATTCTTCTCCAAGGTGTATGTGTTCTTTCTCCCATCATGAAAAACATTTATTTCATATTGCCACAGTCTCCCCAACAAAAGATGACAGACATCCATGGGTATAACATCACATAAAATTTCATCCTTATATCCCCCTATCTTAAATTCAACTAAACATTGTTTAGTAAAAGTTACATGATGTCCCTTTTGTAACCACGAGACTTTGTATGGGCTCAGATGTGCAACTGTTTCCAATTCCATCTTTTCCACCATTTTTGTGGACACTAAGTTATCTCTGCTTCCATTGTTCACAAATACCTTGCATACCATGTCCTTTTTCTTGCAAGAAGTTCTAAACAAACTGTTTCTTTGGACTGGATTCTCTATCTCCTTCTCTAGCTTTAAGAGAATTTTCCTCATCATTAAGGATCTTCCACCTTCTTCATCCTCTACCTCAACATTTTGCCTCTGCACTTCTGAAATGTGAGCTTCGCCTCCTCCATCTCTTTTTCTGTCAGGACATTCATAATACTTATGTCTGATCTTTCCACAAACAAAACATTTTATCTCACGACATCTGCCTCTTCCTCTTCCTCTGGCTCACGGAAAAGTATTTCTATCGGCAGATTGTCTTCCCTGTGAACTTACTCCTCTTTCTGGGTGAGTATGAGGTTTCTTTTCTTCCTCCTTAGGCTTCTGTACTCTTTCCTGGGTAATTTCTTTGCCTCCACTATGACTTCTACCTCTACCTCTTTGACTTTGTTTTCGGGCCAATTTCTCTTCAGCCTTCAGAGAAATCTAATAAGCATCTTCCGCATTTCTAATTGTCATCATGCTCATCTCATTCTGAATGCCATATTTTAGACCATTCATGTATCCGGTGACCTTTTCATCATCACTTTCTCGATGACCTACTCTAATGTTTATTCTGTAAAACTCCTTAGTGTATTCTTTCACTGTCATTCCTTTCTGTCTCAAATTCTGCATTCTTCGAAACAAATTATTTTGATAGTCCCTGAGTATGAACTTGGCTTTCATCTTTGAAACCATTCTATCCCATATTTTCATTCTTTGCTTTCCCTTGTAATGCCTATTAGCCTGTAGTTCATCCCACCACAGTGATTCATGCCCTTTAAGTCTAGTGACATCATGTTTAACTTTCTTATCTTCCTTGATATCCTCATAGTCGAAGTATTTATCCAGAGCTCTAAGCCAATCTAGCAACTTCTCAACCTCTAAGTTTCCTTCATACATCGGAATATCCATCTTTGCCCTGGATCCTGTTCTTGAAACAAGTCTGAATAGACGTTCTTCTACAACATCTTCGACTGCAACTTCTTCTTCAACTCCAGCCTCATTTTCACTTTCGTCTTCACTGACATCTCCAACATCAATTGTCCATCTATGTGTTGTCTCCATAGCATCTAATCGATCAAGGAGTTCTCTCATTTCCCTTTCCACAGTTGGATTGGGCATTGGTCTGACTTGACGTCTTCTGGGTGGCATTGTTTTAAATCTTTTTATGCTGAATTCAAATCACAGATTGCCTTCTGTCTCCTCTTTCCTATAGAAACAAATATTGTAGGCTCTGATACCACCGAACGCGGAAACCCCCCCCTACCTCAATAGTTTCTGCACGACCTCCCGATATAGGATCGTTCTTAATCTCCCCTTTTGAGTATGATTGACTATTTGATTCCCCAAAGGAATATTCCACACACAAGTTTCTATCCACAGGTCCTTCCTTGGAGCTATGCTTGTGCAAATAAGCACTAAGCGCCAACTCTTACCCATGTGACCACCTGATGTGACCACACTCTTCACTCGAGAAGTATTTTGGTTTTCGCGACTTCGCGATCAATGATGTGAGTCCCTCTAACTCGTCAATCCAAAAAACCCTGAAAGGATAATGGGTCCTTTGACTCCTCCCTTGACTTTACCTTATGTGACCTTTGTCTAAAACCTGGGGCCCAAATATTTCGACACTTCATAATTTCTCTTATCGATGATTCGAAATGAAACAACACCTTTCACAAATAGCCAAAATCAAAATGGTTCCTTGTCATGATCGATGACTCTGAGATTCTCATGATCTGACAGTCCTGTTTCTATCGGGACTGTCAACTCTGAGTCACAATATCTTCCATGCCCCGAATTCTCAAAAGGTGAATTTTAAGCACAAGATCAACGACCCTCGTTGATCCAAATCCAATGACCACTATCCCTCTTGATCTTATGAGTGATGAAAGACACTCAACCTTAATCTTCCACTGATCTACCAGATCCAACGGTTCATGAAACTTCGGTGATTCTCCCTCTGATAATTTCAACCGTCCATTCAGACTTCCCAAAGACTTCTGCTCAATTACCTTAACATCTTTCCTTCTGATCTTAAGTTCTGTGAGGTGAATCTGGACCACGTTCTTCCTTTGAACACCTCAAAGGTTCTAACCCCTACGAAATTGAAATCTCATTGTAACTCCTGAAATCTAAAGAATCCCTGGACGCACACCTTATGACATTCACAATAACCTCTGGTTATTTCACCCTTCAACTCTGTGCAATTCTCTACAACAACAGTTCTTCAACCCTTCTCCTCAATTTTTAAAGTCAAAGACTCTATCTATATTGTGCACGCCTTGCATGACTCTTGTGCTACACCTGCACTTCTGCTGGTATAAGGACAATGGTATCCCTCCTAATCTTTTCTGAGATAAAACACAGAAATCTGTCAACGCACTCTCTACAGACCTTCACTACACTCCTTGTAGGAATCCTTAGGATGAGAAATGATTGAAACTCATACTTCTCTTCTCACATACTTCATACATTCAACATGAAATCAAGAGCGTACACACACATACAACATTTAAACAAATGCATAACAGAGAATATAAGAAAAACTGTAAATATACCATTAGAATAGATGTAAATAGTAACCACCAGAACACCATGAAATGGAATTAAAGAATTTTTATATTAATCCTAGTGCTCCTGTACATGGGTTCAATAGAAACAAATATCTTCTTATACAATCCCACAATCTCTGTTCTTCTCTATTCTCTTACTATCTATGGCTCTACAACTTATAATGAGAATACCCAACTTCAATACAACATCTACGAGGGAGATTTCTAGAGTTTTCCCTCTTACAGCTCTAGCTATCTAATTGGAATTAAAATCTATCTACTTTACATTCATTATAATTAAATACCTCCATATCTGATAGATGAGAGCAATGCTCAAGATCTGTTTGCAATATCCAAAAAATAAATGCAGATACGTTCTCCTAACTATTACATTAATGTTCCTTCATTCAAATTTAAAATGTCTCAAAATATGTGCTGGTGCAATTCCAACTGTCCTTCCCTTTTCACTTTCTTTTTTGGCTCGCTTGCGATGCTCTTGCATCATAGCTCCTTTAATCCCCTTTAGCTATGAAAATGTCTTTGGAAACAAGTCCTCATACTCTCGCAACAACTATGGATTTATTGGTTGGTTTTCTCATCCTAGTAATATCCTACCATAGCTATATTAGGTTTCTCCATGGTTCCTATATTGACTTCATGCAACTTCAATGGATAATTATAAGAACCATCAGTCTGGCTAGGTATGATGTTCTAGATTTTTCTACTTACTTATGTTTCCTTAATGGCTAAGTTTCTCAATTCTTCTAAATCATCTAGGCTTTCTAAATCCTTCTCAATATTAAAGCATTCTATAGGTCCCTTGTCCAAGTTTAGATGAAGGTTAGAATGAAGTTCTTGGATATGTTTTTCACACAACATTAGGTTTGATTTCTGTTCGTCATTATCTGTAAAAAGGATTTCTTTAATGCTTTGTAGGACTACTTCAAGATCAGGGTACTTACTTGTAAACGAGAAGTCCTTGCAAAATTGATCTGCCAACTTTTTCCATTCGTTGGTCTGTCTTTTGACTTTGTCATGTATGTACCAATATTTCAGAATTGGACCTAGTGAATGGGGAAATAATTGAACCTAGAAGAGAGATGGTATTTCCGCAACTTGCCACTGTATCACACATTGTTCAATTTGTGATTTCGGATCAGGATGTCCATTGAAAAGTTGCATAACTTGGAAATCCGTCCACATATATGATTCCAGATGCTCCTTATATTGAAATCTATACTGGATAGCTTGCTTCACATCATCCAAGTTCCCAACTAAGGATTTGTGATTGGTCCACCATTTGGCAGCAATGTCCTAGAGGGATAAATCCAAAACTGATATCCTTTGATCTTCCCCTATATTTTTCTTCCAGGATGACAAGAAAACTATCAAGTTATGAGTTACCATCATATATCGGGTTTTATATGACCTCTATTCCAACCCATCTAGTTGTTCTGATAGTTGCACATGTTCTTGAAAATCTTTCATATGAACCTTGTTTCCAACTTTCAAATGCTAGTTCTGAATCTTCGTCCACTGATTGTATGCTCCTCCAACTTACTGATCCATCAATAGTAGGATTCATGTAGTCTTCTCTCATTCCTAATGTTAAAGTGTACAACTGATCTAAGTCTTCTCCCTCTATATTGTTGTCCGTTGGTTCCATGTATCAAGGGCCTACATACAAATCCAAGGGTTGAACTAATTTTATTCCATCTACCTCAAATTTCATGGTGTCTTTATTTAGGTAAATCACCGCATAGGTTTCATAAGCCCAATCAATACCAAGTAGTGTAGGATAAGGGTCCTTCTCCCCCATGATTTCGATTACCCAAAAATCAGCTATAGTCTTCACTCTCACAACATCTATTTCCACATTCTCCAGTCGTCCTATTGGGAAAATACAATACTGATTGGTCATTCTTAGCTGGATTGGGGAATATGTCAATTGGGGTTTTGATAAGGCTTCCCAAGTATTTTTAGGTAGTATGTTAACATCAAATCCTACATCTAACATAACATCCTTAATATCAATCTCATCTAGTTGGGATACTAATCTAAACTCTTTTCCATTTCATTCTTTCTTTCTCTACACTCTCTGGGTATTATTCTCAGGAAGATTAGTCCTTATTATTGTTTCTAGAGATTATTCATTTCCTAGAACTATATATAGTGAATTGCACAAATTTTCTGTCAATTGGTCATTCCCAAGAATATCAGAAAATATCTTAAACCATGGGTCAACTACATTTTGTGACTGCTCAGGTTGTCTCATCAGAATTACGGGGTTTCTGGGCGCAGGGGGTGAAGTAGGGACTTGCACAATCTTAGGGTAAACAAAATACTTAGGGGGTTTCTCTTGCATCTTAGGACCAGGGATATTCTAAAATACTTCTATGGAATATTTAAAGAATAGTTTTTTCTTCAAAGGATCATACATGTCCTCCTTAGGAGTTGCTTTCTAGATCAGAGGTAAATCATCATCATTTTCACTAGTCATTTCTCCTCCTTGAGTGACAATATTAAGGTTGGGAAATTATCCTCTAATAAATGTCTTTATATATGAACTAATGAGGTTAGTTCCTCCTTGACGTACCTGATCTTCCCATTTTGCAATTATTTTTGTGTAGTCTCCAGTTGCGTGCCCATTGGTTTTGCAGTGAGAGCACCATAGCCGCCTCGAATGAGGAAAATATCTAGCCATGTGGCCTTTCTCATCATAGTTGTATCATATACTTGGTCCTATTCCCTTGGTTCTTCCTCCTCTGAAGTCTCCTTCGGATCCACCTCCTCAACCTCTTCCTGGTCCCTGAGGGGTTTCATTCACCCTGAATGTTGTTCGATCCAGTCTATCTTCTAGTGCATCCAATTCTCTACACTGATTCAAAGTGTTAGGTATCTAGAGAGGTAGTGGGGGCCCCAGAGGACCCATAGTGATAATAGTGGAGGCCATTCAATGTAACATGGACTAGGTACACTATAGTATTAAATAAGGCCCACTATGGTAGTTAGATATAATAAATGTAAGAGGACTTCTTAGAAGGTTCTACTTCTGGAAGATTCCTCCTCTCAAATGTTCTTAGGTGATGGTAGCACTATATAAAGGGGTTCAATAAATGTAATGGGATATGAAGAAAAATATTGTATTGTGAGTGGTAGCTCAATAGAAGGATGCCCCCTCGAAGAGGCAAGTGAATAGGAGAGGATCCCTCCCATAATAGGATCCATTGTATGGTGTTTTCCTACCCATGGGGTTTTGATATAATAAAGTGTGGTTCTTCTATATTGTTCTCTGAATATTTGTGGTGTTTATGTATGCAAGTATTTGGTACTCCTCTTACATTTATTATATCTAACTACCCATTTATTATATATAACTACCATAGTGGGCCTTATTTAATAATATAGTGGACCTAGTCCACCTTACATTGAATGGCCTCCACTATTACCACTATATGCCCTCTGGGGCCCCCCACTAGCTCTCTAGCTACCTAACACACAATATGTGTGGTAGATGTGCAAAAATCACAATGAACAATATTCAATACTATTGAATACTTATGAATAATGGGGCTCTCTCTCGGCCCATGCCCATGGATTTGACAAATCTCGCATTATTCAACTAGTGGTGTTGCTTGATTATCTGGAAAAGCATGAAAAGGGATTGGGGTATGGAATGGTAAATTCGTAGATACTTGCGCAAATCCTCTTGTGGGTCCTAGTGCAGGTCCCATCAGATTTTGAGGTGGTTCCATTCCCCTCATTTGTGGACATTTGTTCACCATATGTACTTCTGTGTAACATACGGTACACCAAACTTGTGGTCGTCCTAGTCTGGGTAATGTCAATTCTTGAATATTATCTGTAAGCACTAATATTTTCCCTTGTAGTTGCACCAAATTTGCATATGTTGGGGGTCTAGTCGCTCTCAGGCTCCCCGGATATCCTGTCATGGATTCAATCTTCATTGATTGTTCCAAGGCATCTATCAAAGAGGCTATCTGTTGTTGTGTTACCAAAATCTGTGTCAAAGGTAGAAATCCATGGATACACCATTCTCTTTGTTGTTCGTCATGAATTGTATGCACTAACCTCCCTATAGAATCTTTAAACTTTTGGTTGTATTCCCAGGCTAATTCACCTTCCCTTTGCTGAATTTTGCACAACTCAGACAAATCTTGTTTTTCTGACTGAGGTAGCTTAAACTCCGCAAGAAACTTTTTTATTACTTGGTCAAGTGTGAATGCTTGACCTTGCATTCCTGACACTCCTGGCTCAATAACCTTCATGTACCATTTTAGAGCATGACCTCTCAAGTCAGTATGGAGCTCAAGCAATTTATTCACATTCGGAGTCCCTCTGGACCTCCAAATTGCTTCACATAAGAACCAATGTTGCTCAACATCTTCGTCTCCCTTACCCCATAATTCTAGGTATAGAGCAATCGAACCTCCCACGTTACCAACCATTCTTGATCTTACTTCTCCTACCAAAATAAAATCTAACGATCCTGGTTGTGATCTACCAGGGGATCCCAATATCCTCCCAGTACTCATGCTTCCCAGTTGTGACTAACTAAATGGTTGTATTGGAACATACATAACATAAGAAGGTAGTATATAATTTACCACTTGTATGGAAGACACTTGGGGTATGAGTTATTTGGGGTTGGAGCCATTAGCTTCGGGGCGGGTCTCTTTGATCTAGGGGGTCTCATTGTCATCCTTTGTAGCGATCTCTTTAGCCGAATTCCCAATATTTCTTGGCATTGGGGCTGAATATTCTCTTTATTCTTCAAGATCCATACCAGATTATTATTTTTCATGCTTCTACACCTTCTTCTTCTTTTCCACCCTCCTAGCGACTTCTTTCTCTCTGTGCTTCTCTAACACTTAATCTTTGATTGGCCAGTCTTTCCTATCTTCTCATCTTTCACAACTCTTCCATCTATCCTTCCTCTACTTCTCCTGGTCCAACTTATTTCCGCAACTTCTCATACTATCTCACTTCTTTCTTTCTCTTATTGCAACACCAGTTATCAACTATAGAAGCCCTTTTCAAGGCTTTCTCATCTCTTGAATCCATTTCTTGTTTCTTCCCCCATTTATCAAAGAACCCTCACCCCTCTCTCAGGCCATAAATCTTCCCCCACCTCACCCCAACCCAAGAAAGGGTTTTTACACTACCATCTTAGTCGGGGACATAGTCAACATCCCCTCCTCCATCAAGAAAACATTAATCCACAGGGGGATTTCTCTCAACAGTCTTCCCCTTGTGTCTTTCTTGAAATCTGCTTCTTCTCATGAAAAAGATTGGTGATTCTTAGCTGCAAACTCGATAATGTTTCCTTTAAATGTTGTATTGACCCAGAAATCGACCACTCGCGTTATTGGGTGATCCAGACGATGAAGTGTTGCGATATTTTTTGTATCCCAAGTATAGGTCCTCTTGACTCGTTCTTGGAATTCCGGAGCTTCTTGGAGCCTATATATCCATTGGAAATGTTCTTCCAAGAACTTAACCCATATTATATCATACAGGTCACTCGATCTTTCTGAGTAAAATAAAAAATCTTGTGTATCTTTCACAAATATTCCTCTTAGCTCCGCTTCTTTCCATATAAAACCATCGCAATTTCTCTCCCACCACCGGTGAATATCAAATCCAAAATTCTGCAGAAGCATTCTCCCTACAGGTTCCCTTTTAATGCAAGTCCCGACAACAAAACCATTTTATTAGTGCAAAATTGATTAGAACAGGGTCCTTCTCAGGTTACCAACAAAAGGCACTGAGTATTCTAGAGCACTGACATTTTCATCTCCTCTGAAGAGAATAATTCTCACCTGAATTTCAACCAAGACTGAACGATAGTGAAGGGAAAGGAGAACACTTAGGTGGGTTTCTAGAACCTTCAATATTCACCATGATCTTGTGCAAGATAAGATAACTACAGAACATATCATAACTCATTCATCATGGAACTAAATATACTCAAGTTGCGAAAATAAATTGTAAATAGAGATATCAAATTGATATTATCAAGCATAAACAAGTACTGTAAAGATACACTGCATAAGAATAAACACAAAATGACACATTATATTTCAAAATTTTGGATCCTTATTTATACATTAGCTTCAGAACTTATCAGATACAATCTTAGAGACAAAATTTAGTACTCTGTTACAACATTCATGCTCCAGACACAAGTCACTGAGCTCTATCTACCATTTTTCCCCAAAATTGTATACAATAACCAACACTCTATAACAACAACCCTTTTACAATAATGTTCATCTCATATATAGACTGAGTGGGATATTCTAGCTTTGGGCTCGCATGTATTGTTGTTCTATTTTAACTGCTTCTCCCTTGTTCACGTTGTGTTGTTCTTTTTCACAACCAATTTATGTTTCTTCACTTGCTCCTTTGTCCAACTTCTTCTGTAGCTTGTGCAACTAACCAAAACTAGGACTGTAGTCTTTCTTGCGCAGCGTCAAATCCAAAAACAAAGGGTCCAACAATTAGTTCGTACCAACATTTTGGTTTGTTTTCAGGGAATCCATTGAAGGTGCAATAATACATCATACATTGGTTTCAATAGGAATTGTATAAAAAAAATAGTTCGAAGGAGGTCATTATCAACCCTTCCTACAAATTTCGTTTGAATTAATTTAGATTTTAGAAGATTAAATATGACTGGCTTTGACACAGGGAATAAGGAATGGTAAGACAAGAGGTAAGAACTTGCACATTCCCTGTGGAAAATTTCTGAGTGAGTCTCTAATTCACCTGTGTCGAATAATGTAGTTTTCATTAATAAAGGAAAGAACCACCAATCATCTAGTGTAGTTAGAAATATACATACTACTAATGAAGCTATAGGTGGATGAAGAGGACTATAAGGAAAAGGATGACAAAATCCGAGAAAACAAATTGTAGTAACTTCTCCTCCCATATTGGAAGGAGAGGAAAAATATATCCCTTCTGATGAAGGAAAATGAAATACTAAGGATTTGATTAGTGGGAAACATATTTTTGATGTCAATTCTCAAGATAATCTAGTGATTGAATCAGAAAGCATTGAAGAATCAATGGTTGTAGAAATACTATGATTCCCATAGATCATTATAGAAAAAAATGAAGTATCCTCCAACATGAAATTTGAGTTCCCTATCAAATAAATTGAGAGCGAATCCCCAATGAAGAACCTCCCTCTCTCTACTCTTCCCAACTTCCATTAGTTATCTAGTGAATATCCTGATACCTTTCTATTTGAATTCAATGTACTATGTTGAAGCTATGATTACCTCTCAAACACTCAGAAATTGAAAGTGTTCCATACTACTCTTAAGAGTATTGTATTATGTTGGTTCATGGAACTTAAGCCATAGTCTATCAGTACTTGGAACGACATGAAGAAAACAATTCTTGCAAAAATATTGGGATTATTGTAAGGGAAGAAACATTCAAGAGGAAATTTTTAGAATGACTCTGAAGGAGGATGAAAGTATAGAGGAACATATAGAATGATTTGAATACAACTACCAAAGATCCAAGGTCAAGTTGGACAAGGATAATTTATGAACTATATTACTCAAGGGAATGAAATATGAATGTATAAATATCCTATGACCTTTGTAGAAAATACTCAAGAGGAATTTATAAGCATGAAAAAGAACCAAGGGATATCCTCACCAATGTTAATAAAAAAATTTCAGGAGGGATATCCCAAGAAGAAATAGGAAATATGTTGAACATTTTAAAGAAAAACAAACTCAGTTCCTTGGCACTACAAATTGACACTTTTTAGAACTATCAAAAGAAATCAGATGTCGAAGATGAATTAATAGTATTTTTTCCGAAGTGTATAAAAACAACATCGATTGAAGGAATATCCACTTGATACAATCAAAATCTATGGAATTTGTGAGGAAGATAACCTTACTTGTAGCTTCCTATCCTTACTAAAACTAAAAGAAACCTAACAAGGTTCTCACGAAGAAACATAGCAACTTTTCTTTATCTCTCAAAAATGACCATGGTAACCTAGACCAATAGGTATGATTCAAAATGACTCTCAATTTTCTAATGATTATTGGTATAGACAACAATTACAATATTATTCTCCATCTCATCCATGGTATCCAATGATGACATGGAAAAATTGGCCCCCACAACCTATCCCTAGGAACCAATGGTATCATAATTGGAATACAAATCCTCAAGGGAACCCCCAAAACTTCCAACATCAACAAAAAACCCCTAAAGGAAATCAATAGTTTCCCCAATTTCCTCAACAACCAATTTTTTCCCCAGTCAATCCTCTTGATCTTCCCAGACCACGAATTCCACCATAGCTTCCATCACAACCCACCTATAACCCCGAAAATAAACCCAATCATCATGCTTACACTACTAAATGGAGTGAATATCCTATATACTCCATTTTCCCTATGGAGTTTCAAGTTATACAATTACGGTCAGGGAAAGTGCTAAACTATTATGGGGGGAATCTCCGAGAGATATTCCTAAATACACAAAAAAATATCATTATTATTATCCTAGTAATACTAGATAGAAAAGGGCTTAGACTCCTATGGTTTCCCTAGATCTAGACTCAAGCACATAGATTCATATTTATCCTATGGAATAGTGAAGATTTAATACCTTTATTCATATGTTGTCCTTCATAAATCCTGGTTTTTGCAGACTCGAAACTCCAGCTCTAAGATCCACAACCTACTTCCTGTATACAAAAGACAAGAAATACCTCTCACTACTACATATGGGCTGATTATTCCATGAATTTTTTCCACGTTTTCATTATTTTCATGTTTTTATTAAATAGGGCAGAATTTTCATCAATATTGACATGAAAGTTCGTCGATATAGCCACAGATAGTTTTTTTAATTTGGTCGAGATTTTCGTCACTATTTCCATGAAAGTTCATCGCTATTGCCATGAAAGTTCGTCCCTATTGCCACAAAAAAAATTCCTATTTCATTGGTTGATGTTAAGGACTAGTTGACTAGTTGATCTATATATACCTGACTTTAAGAGACTTTGCGACATAATTTCTATAGTTGTGACATTGTTCATGGATTTTGTTTGAGCTTTTTATTTTTTCCGTCACCCACCAGTTGAACAAATCCAATTCTCAATCTACATAGCTTAGATTTTGAACTTGCAAGGTTAGTATGCTTTTTTTATTGATGTACTCATTTAACTTGTAAATTTTTGTTCAAATGTCCAAATTTCATCTAGCTTGTTTTTCCTTGATAATATATTATATGTGTACTACCGTATTTCATGTCTTTGGTTTTTGGATCTAGTTAGTATATTCTATGGAAAAGGTTATGTGGATTCCATAATATTCTAGGTTTATGGAATCCACATACCCTTTTCCATTCAATTGTAGCTAGAATGTCTCTCTCTTTTCATTGATAAAGATATAAAAGTGCTCTTGAAACTCAATCGTGATCGGTGAAATGATAGTAATTGATTGTCACTTTATTCTCTCTTTTATTTTAAAAAACTAACAAAAAAACACCAACAAATCTTGATTGAAGCTTTGATACCACTTGTTACATCCCTAGTACCCAAATGGGATCACACTTGCATAAATTGAAAATAAAATAAGAGTGTTAATAATGGTTGGGATACTTGCACACCTAATGGTTGGTTAGCACTTACTAATTCAATTAATTGAAAGAAGAAATCTCCATGATTAAAATCTTAAAGTTGATTGTTATATTTATAAATGATAAGTTATGGTATATATAAGATAGGGAGGAAACTCATGTTTATAACATTAAGACACATAAACACTAACCCTAAACTTATGTTAGGTATATATGTCGTTATTATATAAAGGAAACAATTGTACACATATGACCTTATTATAAATATGTTATCTATGTCGTGATTAAGCACATAACAATGACTTTTAACTAAGCACCTTCAACCATCTTATCTTATGGTTAGACACCTTTGACTTTCTTGGCTTATGACTAAGCACCTTTAACAAATGAACTTATGATTATATACCATACTCTTCCAATATAAATAAAGTATATTTGTTTCAACTTTCTCAATAAAATCCACATATACCCTTTTCTTATATGTGATGTTGTTTCTCTCAAGTTTTTATAATCACACACAATTCTAGATGTAGTGATTAACTTTAGTTTGTAGTTGATGTAACTTGTTTATACACTTTTAATAAGGAGTATCTAAAATATAAAAAATTCATGACGAAATCTACGATAACATGATGAAATCTACTAGTCAGACAATGGAAAATGAGAATATGCCAAAGAGTCTTAGAAAATAAAACTGTGACCACTGTAAGTAGCATAAAATTGTGACCATTGTATGCAGATGCAAATCAACACGTCATAATTTAAACCAACCCAACCCAATTGTGGATGACAAGTGGTTGACATTATTTTTTTAGTGGTGAATTTCAAAGATTGGCATTTTGTCTACAAAACAACTTAGAGGCTAGTGTACTATGGTATCGAGTGATTCAAGTTTGAGAAATTTTGACCACTTTCATTAAATGGTGTGTAATTATTTTCCATGTTGATTCAATACACACTACTCTATAGTACAAATTGAAGAATATTGATCTTAATAGTTTATCGATAATAAAAAAAAAGCATGTCAAAATGTCTTAGAAGAAATAATTGTGAGGATTGTAGGTCACTGTAAATAAACATCGTCCCTTGGTAAGAGGATTGAATATTTAATGTATTCTCTGTAATAATCAACATGTCATGAATTTTAGTAATATTTCTTATTGGGATTTTTATATTTTCTATACACACTAACTTTTCTACATTGTTTTTAAATATATAGAGGATGCACCCAAAATGTCGACCTCTAGAGAGTTATTTTCCAAGTACTAGCAAAAATACTCCTTTACAGGGTGATGAACTTCCAGATCAAAATATTGAATCTATTGATAAAGTTATTAATGATGATATGGATGGAGATAACGTTAGTGATTCAAATTAGGAAGATGAGGTACATAGACTGATCCAAGACACATTTTATCCAATGGATGAGGACAACCAGGATGATAGTCATGATGTTGATCCTCTACTCAAGAAGTCACGTCAACCTCTTTATGAAGGCTCAACAACAAATCTTTTATCTGCTATATTGTTGTTGGTGAGACTGAAGGTTTTGAATGGTTTATCAAACACATGCCTCACACATATACTAAGGTATTTAATTTGTTAATTATTTATGCTCGCATGCTCACAAATACTTAAAAGGTTCAATTTTTTCTTATATTGCTATTGTTTTCTAATTTGTAAATTAGTATATTGGATGCGATATTGATGATTAATATTGTTTACATTTACTTATTGTTTAGAATTTTGAAGATTGTTAGTTGAAGTTATATTACCAACGTCAAATATTTTCCCATGCACATATCGCGAAATATCCATGATAATGAAAGAAATTAGACTGGACTATCAGGCTATTAATGCATGTCCTAATGATCATATCATATATTATGGACAATATGCATTAGAAAATGAATGCCCACAATGTAAAATAAGTAGATATCGAACCAATAAAGTGTCAAAGAAGGTGCCTCACAAATTTCTTCATTATATTCTGATAATTCCACATTTCCAACGGTTGTTCAGGTGCCAAAGTATAGTACAGTTTATGGATTTCCATGCAAAGAACAGAAGTCAAGACGATGTTCTTTGAATTCCTACAGATGGTTCTACATTGAAGTACATCAAAGAAAAGTGGCCAATTTTTAAAGAAGAACCTCGTAATGTTAGACTTTCGTTGGCAACTGATGGTGTCAATCCATTTGAAGAGCTTCGTTCTACGTACTCAGTGTGGCCTATTTTTGTTATAAACAATAACCTTCCTTCTTAGCTGTAGATCAAGAGAGAGAACACAATGTTGGCAATGATTGTTCTAGGTATTTAATTATGTTTTATTTTCTTTAAAGTATGACAAAATATTTCATTTCTTTGTTTCATGCATGGTAATTATTTATTTTATATATAACTACATCTAGATAAGTATAATTAATCATGCAGTATGTTGAAGCAATTAGGTAGGTATCGGGTTAAAGATATGAACGTATATATTGAGCCTCTTATCGATGAGTTGTTGAAGTTATGGGTTGGCATCACTATGTATGACATCTCTAGACCAATAGTGCAAAAACAATTTCAATTCCATGCAATACTATCATGGAAAATTCATGATGCTCCCGGGTTAACTCATTTTTTTGGTATATTGTTACTTTATTTTGTGATTTAATATTATATATATTTATTGAAAATATCATGCATTATTTTAAATTGTAACTCTAATTTGACGCTATATTAATTCATATATCTTGTAGGTATTCAAACAAAGAGTAAATTTGCTTGCCCACTTTGTGGTCTGAGGATAAAATCTCGTGATTGAAGGAGTTTAAGAAAGGAAGTGTTTGATGAGTATAGGCACTTTTTGCCTAAGAACCATATTTATCGAACTACAGACAAAGAAAAATTCAACGGTAAAGAAGAAAATGGAAAAAAACCACAAAGAATGACACCTCGCTTATGGAAGTTAGAATATATTAAAATCATCAAGATACACAAATTATTTATGTATGACATATTATATAAATCTTTGGTTAATTTCATTAGTATTAATTTCATTTTGTCTCATTAATTAGTGTTAATTTCAATTTGTTGATGTTTCATGAATGTCGTTAAGGCACGAATGGGCTTCCACGAGGAATGAAAAGTTACCCGATGCAATTTAGTAGATTTTTGTACTACGAGCACCTACAAATAGTTCATCTGTTTGATACAATGCATATCAGGAATAACATAACAAAATTGTTATGACGAATATTAGATGGAAGGATTGACAAAGAGAGAATTGGAAAGATTTGTTGTGACATCCAGGAAGCTAATCACGCATTGCAAAGTGTTATTATTAATTATAATGGTTATTGTCATGAACAAAATACTGGTCTTCCTTGGTTATTGGTGGAGAAACAAAGCAATATTGTAAAAGAGGTCATTCGAAAAATTAGGTTTCTGACGGGGTTTTCGTCAAAAATGCAAAATATCTTAATGAAAAAAGGTGATTTTGGTGGGGTTAAAACACATTATTGACATACATTCATTAATTTAATTTGTAGGTTATAATATATTTCCTTATTGGTACGGATTTTTTGGAAACACATAATAATTATTTGTTTTCTGTTACAATATGTTCTAGATTTATCTCTCCCAGACGACTTTGACAACAACATAAAACAAATTATTTATGTACTTGGAAAATACATGAAGTAAGTATTGTTTTATAAGGAAAATGTACTTCTTATGTGATTTTTAGAGGAACTTATTGACATATTATGTTTTATCTGCAAATTTATGTATGCCTTGATATTATTTTATTGCATCGACATTTGTAGGTGTCTATAATCAAAAGAAATCCATAAAGAAGATATAAGGTATTGGAAGAGAGAAATTCCCCGACTAATGTGTCAAATGCAAGAATATCTACCTCCAACATTTTTCAATGCACAAGAACACTACCTCATACACCAAGTTGAGGAGATTGAATTATGTGGACCAGTACACACAAGGTCGATGTGGATGGTGGAGAGGCAGTTGAAGTCATTGAAGGATTTTGTTAGACAAAGAGCACATCCAGAGCGTTATATAGTTTAGGTACATATGGTATATCAATGGATGGTGTATATTAGTCAATATCTACCTAAATTAGCATAAAATATGAATGTGCCTCGCATTTGGCATCTCGACTCCATCAACAAATTTGAAGGGGAGGTCATATTAGGGAAATGTAAAATGAGGATTGTGAAAGGTAATTATTATATGTTGACGTAGATTTAATATATTACATATTTATTAAATTATTCCTTTATTTTATTTTTTGTTTGTTAATTTGTCCGGACCTTCTTGGTAGCGGGATTAACCTTTGGCTTGAGAAACAACAAATCAGGGGCATCTAAGCCATCAAAATAACCCGGGGATCGCACCCATCCTAAGCCACACCAACCCTTAACATGGTTGGATTTTTCGTCCCCGCAAGTTTCGAACCGCTGACTTTTCAACACAGAGTGGCTTAACAACACACTCCGTCATCGACTGTCCTACATCTCGGGGACTAAATTATTCCTTTATTAACAATAGCTAATTAATGATATTGAATTTTTATTCTATCATATAGTTTCTCGAGAGTGGGATGCTTTACATTTATACATTGAAAACAACCTTGATTGGATGGAGCATTGGATAGAATATACTGAAGAATACTTTGGTAGGTTATCATGGGAAGGGGTGAGTAAGATGATTAAAATAATGCATCATCATCGAGATCAATTTCCTGATCTTACATCAAGGGAAGTTGATTTAGCCTTTGTTTTAAAAGATAAACAGGCAAGTAAACTTTTTAACCCAAATTTTACTAGTTTTTTCCCAATTTTTCAATGTATTTGGTTTGTTTAATTTTTGAAATATATATTTACTAAGTCCTATATGAGGTTTATTAATTAGCAATGTATTTTTTACTTGTTTTCCATGTTGCAGTTGAAACATCACAAGGCTATTTGGTGTAATGGTCGTAAATTTCGTATCAAAATGTTGGATGATAAGATGAAAACCTTGGATTGTGGGATAACTGCAATGTTTAAGGTCACCGACATTTCCTCTAGAAGTGACAGAAATCTAGAAGAAACTGAGAATAGGTACTATGGCCATTTGGAGGATATAATTGAGTGTGATTTTAATTCCTTTAAAATACTTTTGTTTGAGGTTAAATGGTACAGGCCACAAATGCATGAGCGTGATCCTGAAAGAACTATTATTGAGCATGATAATGGATTTACCATGGTTAATAAAAGGGAATTTGAACCGGTTATAGAGCCTTATTGATACCGACGCACACTCCCTCCACAACCCGTGGGTTGGAAGGTCCACATCAACACAAGATCTTTCTTCTCCCTCTAGCCCGCAAAACTCTAAACGACTCTTATATTTCCCTATCGAAAAATTTGCACCCACAAAAAACTCTCATGGGATCCCCTCTTTACACTTGGGAGATCGAACTTCGCAACTTCGTGAATCCAATGGTCAAGCATTATTCTCTTGAAACCCCGAAACCTGAAATAGTCAATCCTAACCTTTCATTTCTCCTTTCAGGATTTCCCCTATTGCGATTTCGGCGACCGCGATGTCGCGAAACTCGTCTCTTTGACTCCCGAATCCTGATTTGCCGAAACTCTGATACACTCATGAGCTTTGAATTTTCAACGCTTATTCACCTCATCAGCACTTTGTATTTCACAATATCGCAAATCCTGATGTAATGAGATTGGGACTTCACCCCATGAAACTCCGAAATAGCATGCCACCCGTCCAGTTCGCTGACTCTTGTGGCCCCATGTCGTTCTCTTAGATTTCAAGATTTCGCGTTTTGTGATATCGCAATTTCCGTTGCCAAATTTATGGGATTTCAACCTATGAAAACCCGATATGGAAATCCATGTGTAAATCCGACGGCCCTTATGGCTTGGATCTACGGTCCTGCCCCTCCCGAGCTTTGAACCTTTAGGGGATACTCGTCGTATCTCCCCTACTCCTTATTGAGATCTAACGGCTCACGGGATTTCGCAAATCCTCCTCAGAGAATTTCGACCGTCCATTCCTCCTTGGCGATTTCTGTGAATAACTAAGTGTTCCTCCACAAACTTGTCCACCTGCAGCACAAAATTACGATGTCTTCTTAATCCTTCCAAGTATAACCCCTATGCAACCCTTTCAGCAGTTATAAGTCTTTATCCTTTCTGAACTTCCTTATAACTCAGAGTCTTAGAGAAGACTCTTACGCGCACTCCTTGTGGCAACCTTCAGACACTTCCAAGTACTGAATTCCTTCGACCCTGCGCACACCTGCAGCAGTAGTCTCTAAATTCTTCTCTTAGGTTCGCAACCCTGGGACTTCACTCGGCTTGCACACTCCTTGCACGGCTCCTGTGCCGAACTGCACTTTTGTGGAAATGAGAACAAAATCTTTCCCTATCTGAACCCTTTGTCAACGCACTCCTTGCAGACGACTGAAATGCACTCCTTGCAGGACTCCTTGTTCTAATAGAGAAACAATTGAAACTCATTCCTACTTCCTTTCAGACTTCAAATTAAAAACATGAAGTCATATACACAACATATAAAGCAAATGTGTAACAGGAAGAAAACATTCATGAGAATATCATTCAACATTAATACATAGAGAACAAACACGAAACCATGAATTTGAATCAAACTCTTTCTATTAATCCAAATATCTGTACATGGGTGTTCTTACACAACTCTCTGCATGCTCTTGCTCTTCCCAGCAATGTTGCTTCTTCCTCTCCTGATGTTACAATACACAATGAGGGTGTCTATATCCTGTTCCCCTCTTGTGATTTAAAACTGTCTAATCTACACATCCAATTCTACCTACTTGCATTAACTACTTTAAATGCCTTCTACCTACTAAGGACGAGAGAAAATCGCTCAAGGTACGTTTACATTATACAAGTGTGCTTCTTCTTAATTTCTTCATTTAATATTGTGCAACAACTTCAAGGTGATCTCAAAATTTGTGTTGGGCACTCTTCCAGCTGTACGTTGTCTCCACGTTGGCTCGCTTGATGTTGGTGATGCTCCTGCATCATACTCCCTGGCTTGAAATTTTTCATGGGCTCCTGTCCATGAGCTCGTGCACGGTGTGTCCATGCTTCTGGATCTCTACTTCGGTCTCCTAGCTGGAATCTTCAATTGGATGGCCCTTCCATTTGACCATATACTCAAAATATTGTTTTTGCCTGGTCTTTCTGCTCACTCTTTTAGTCAGTATGCGCTCCATTTGTGACTTTTCTGCAACTGGCATCTTCTTTGTCCACTGGATCATTGACTACTCATTTCCTATCCCTACTTCGTCAGCCTTATATGGGTACAAATCTGAGATATTGACTATCGAAGAAATTCTGATCCCATCGGGTAATTCAATCTCGTAAGCATTCTCCCCAATTTTCTTCAAGACCTTACATGGTCTGATTTTCTTCATCTTCAGTTTATTATATGTTCCTCTCGGGAACCTTTCCTTCCTCAAATGTGCTAGAATTAGATCACCAAATTCAAATTGAAGTTGTCTTCTATGCTAATCAGCCCTGCGTTTATATTCCTGGATTGAATTTTGTAATCTCTCCTTCACCTGGCTGTGAAGTTCTTTCATCGCCTCTACAAATTCTTCCGCACGAGCACTCCTAGTCGCAGTCTGTTCTGAATCTCTCAATTCAGAAATTCCTCTCGGCTGCATACCATAGACAACCTGAAATGGAATCTGCCTGTTTCTTCTAGTAACTGAGTCATTATAAGAAAACTCGGTCTGTGGTAATATGTGGTCCCACTGGTTGTGGTGTTTTGTCACCAAGCTTCTCAACAAGTCTCCCAGACTTCTGTTTACCACTTCTATCTATCCATTTGTGCGAGGATGATAAGCTTAACTAAAAGACAAGTTAGTTCTCAACTTTTTCCACAATGTCCTCCAAAAGTGCCCTATGAACTTTGTGTCTCAATCCGAAACTATGCTTCTTGGTAAGCCATGAAGTCGAATGACTTCTTTGAAAAGAAGATTTGCAATGTGAGTTGCGTCACTGGTCTTCTGACATGGAATGAAGTGTGCCATCTTGGAAAATATATCCACCACCACAAAGATTGAATCATAACCTCTTTGTGTTCTTGGCAACCCCAATATGAAATCCATGATGATTGCATCCAACGGCCTCTCTGGTATGGGTAATGGTTGATAAAATCCTACATTTTGTTTCCTTCCCTTCGAATGCTGGAAAATTATGCATCTGTCCACAAATCTCTTGACATCTTCTCGCATCCCCAGCCAAAAATATGACTCATGTATTTTTGCAAACATCTTGTCGTGACCAAAGTGTCCTACCAATCCTCCACTGTGTTTCTCCTTCAACAAATTCTCCCTCATGGAGCATTTTGAAATACACAGTTGATTACCTTTAAACAATAATCCTTCTTGAATCATGTATTCTGTCCATTGGCTTCTATCCCTTAGAATTGGATTCTCAACTGCTTCATACACCTCCTTAAAATCCTGGTCATCTGTGTACATGTCCCTGAGATCATCAAAACCCAACGTTTTGACTCTGAACTCCTGCAACATCAAACACTTCCTGCTCAAAGCATCAACAACTTTGTTAGAAGTACCCAAAATATGTTTAATCACAAAAGTGAAATTCTTCATATACTCAAACCATTTGACATGTCTCTGATTCAACTTTTCCTGTTGAGTCACAAACTGCAGTGCATGATTATCACTGTATAAGACAAACTCTTTCGGGATCAAGTAATGCCTCCATTTCTTCAACGCCTGAATGATAGCATAGAACTCCTTGTCATATGTGGAGTACTTCACCTTCGCTTCATTCATCTTCTCGATGAAGTATGCTATCAGCCTATCTTCCTGACTCAAGACTTCCCTGATTGCGAATCCACTTGCATCACATTTCACTTGAAATGTCTTCTGGAAATCCGGCAACACCAGAACTGGTTGTTCCGTAATCTTCCTCTTCAACAGATCAAAACTCTTATCAGCCTCTTCTGTCCAGTGAAAATATTTGTGTCTTTTTTTCACGGTGTCCATCAACGCTGCACTAATTCCACTGAAATTCCTAATGAACTTCCAGTAGAAACTAGACAATCCATGAAAACTTCTCACCTCAAATATATTCTTTGGTGATGGCCAATTCTTGATTACCTCCACCTTATCTAGATCCATCCTCAACTCATCTGCAGAAATAAAAAATCCCAAGTAAATGAGCTTCGTCTTCATGAATGACTATTTCTTCATGTTTATCAACAACTTCTCCTGCTGTAATCTCTGCATCACGGTAGCCAAATGCTTCAGATGCCCTGCCACTGTTTTGCTGTAAACCAGTATGTCATCTAAATACACAATGACAAATTTTCCGATGAACTCCCTCAGGACTTCGTTCATCAACCTCATGAAGGTACTCGACGCATTTGTTAGGATAAACAACACAACAAGCCATTCATACAACCCCTCATTGGTTTTGAATGTTGTCTTCCATTCATCACCTTCTCTCATGTGGATTTGATGATAACCACTTTTCAAATCAATCTTTGAAAAATATTTTGCTCCACTCAAGAAATCCATCAGATCATCCATCCTCGGCAATGGAAATATGTACCTAATGGTTATCTTGTTAATCGCCCTTGAGTCAGTACACATCTTCCAGCCTATGTCTTTCTTCGGACTGAGTACTATTGGAACATCACACAGACTCAAGATTTCCCTGACTAATCTTTTGTCCAATAAATCCTGGACTTGCCTTTTAACCTCTTCATTTTCTTGCAGCGTCAATCTGTACGTGGATTTGTTCAGTAAATTGGCTCCTAGTATGAGATCAATATGATGACTCACACTTCTGATCAGTGGCAACGAACGGGGTAATTCGTCCACTACTATGTCAACGAATTCTTCCAGTAGTTCCTGAATTTCTTCTGGTAAATCATCCACCCTTGTTCTGGTCAAAACAATTCTAGGCTTTCTGACCACAATGAATTGCGGTTCTTCCTTCTTCTTAACCTCTTTAAGAAGTTCCTTCCCACTCATGAGAAGTACAGTGTTTCTTACTTCCGGTTTCACCTCCTTATCCTTGATTGGAAGCAACATGTGAGTCTTCCCATTCTTCTCTAGGGTGTATGTGATCATTCTCCCATCATGAATCACATTTCTATCATACTGCCATGGTCTACCCAGCAATAGAGGACAAACATCCATATGAATGACATCACATAATATCTTATCATTATATCCTCCTATCTTAAATTCAACTAAACATTGTTTAGTGACAGTTACTTGGTGTCCTTTTTGTAGCCACGAAACTCTATATGGGGTTGGATGATCAGTCATCTCTAGCTCCAAATTTTCCACCATCTCTGTAGAAGCGAGATTATCTGTGCTACCACTGTCTACAATAACCTTGCATATCCTGTCCTTGGTCTTGCAAGAAGTCCGGAAAAGTTTGGTCCTTTGGACTGAACTCTCCACCTCCTTCTTGTTAGAAAAACAGGACCGCGGAGCAATAAAATAAAACAAATGAAAAAACAAAACACAGAAGACACACAATACAAGAGAGACATAGATTTACGTGGTTCACCCAGTGTGGGCTATGTCCACCAGAGAAATTTCCAGGTCCTTCCTTTATTATTATCCAACAAATTAAGGGATACAACCTACAGCAAAACCCGCTATAACTTCCTTTTCTTTCTCTCATAGTCTCCTCTCTCAGAATACAATATTCTCCATCATCCATAGCTGTAATACATTTCCCTCATAAAAGAGGGTTTCCTTCTAGGGAAAAAAACCCTAACATAATCTCTACCGTTAGATCTGTGACCTTATAATGAACGGTCCAGATTTACAATGAAATTACAATATACTTTTACAAGGAAATTTTTGCTTTAGGGGCTTTTCCCCCGAACCCCCACTGGGGGCCCGCTTGCCCCCAGACCCCCGAGCCGGGGGGATAGCCCCCCTGGATCCTGCAGAGGGGGTACCCCCCCTCTGCAGTACCCCACGTGGAAGAGTGTACATACTTATGGGGTGTAAATACTTCATGGGGTATAAACACGGTTGAAAGCAAGGACCTCTGAATCAGGAAGATAATCAGGCTCCACAACCAACAATCTCCCACTTGGACACTAATATCAACAACTCCACCACTATTGTATATGTTGGACTCTGAACCTTCTTGGACCTGGTAAATTTCTCATTTTCATCTTCATTCTTGAATACCAACTGAAACTGAGCAGGAACTCAGTTTCTCCCTAGTTACTCCCTTTGTTAACATGTATGCAGGATTCTGGCTAGTGTGTATCTTTTCCAGCTTCAATTTTCCATCTTCCAAGGTGGATCATATGAAGTGGTACCTCAACTGTATATGCTTAGTCTTTGAATGGAAGGATGAGTTCTTTGCAAGGTGAATACACTCTGACTGTCACAGTACAACCGGTTGTTCTCCTTCTTCTTTCCCAATTCCTCCATAAACCTTTGTAACCAAATCATATCTTTACTAGTCTCTGTAGCAGAAACATACTCTGCCTCTATTGTTGAAAGTGAAACAACCTTTTGCAGTTTCAAAATCCAACTTACTGTTGTTCCACCTATAGTAAAAACATACCTTGTGGTGCTCCTCCTCCTGTCTTTATCACCTGCCATATCTGAATCAACATATCCTTGTAGAAAAGTGTTTGAACCTCCAAAACATAATGCATGTGTAGTAGTACCTCTCAAATACCTGAGAATCCACTTTACTACCTCCCAATGTTTTTTACCTGGATTATTCATATACCTGCTCACAACTCCCACTGCATGTGAAATATCTGGTCTTGTGAAAACCATTGCATACATCAAGCTGCCAACTGCTGATGAATAAGGGACCCTCGACATGTATTCTATATCCTCCTGTGTCTTGGGACACATTTCCTTAGTTAATTTGAAATGGTTGGCCAAAGGTGTACTAACTGGTTTTGCATTCTGCATTCTAAACCTCTCCAACACCTTCTCTGTGTACTCACCCTGAGACAA
>ML783878.1:196513-217317 GCA_009831015.1 Picea engelmannii | reverse complement strand
ATGGTAGGAATAGATCCTTCTGATATAAATAGTCTTCCATCTGCATCTTCCATAACTGGTAGTTTTGGCCATTAAATTTCTCAACCCTAAACTTTCCATCTTCTGACATTGCTCCCACTCGAACCAGGAACCCTCTTTTCCTGTGAGTTACCTTACACTCTGATACCAGTTGTTAGAAAAACAGGACCGCGGAGAAATAAAATAAAACAAATGCAGAAACAAAACACAGAAGAAACACAATACAAGCGAGACACAAATTTACGTGGTTCACCTAGTGTGGGCTACGTCCACCAGAGAAATTTCCAGGTCCTTCCTTTATTATTATCCAACAAATGAAGGGATACAACCTATAGCAGAACCCGTTGTAACTTCCTCTTCTTTCTCTCACAGTCTCCTCTCTCAGAATACAATATTCACCATCATCCATAGCCGCAATACATTTCCCTCATAAAAGAGGGTTGCCTTCTAGGGCAAAAAACCCTAACATAATCTCTACCATTAGATCTGTAACCTTATAATGAATGGTCCAGATTTACAATGAAATTACAATATACTTTTACAAGGCAATTTTTGCTTTGGGGGCTTCTCCCCCGAACCCCCGCTGGGGGGCGGCTTGCCCCCAGACCCCCCAGCCGGGGGGATAGCCCCCTCGGACCCCGCAGAGGGGGTACCCCCCTTTGCACTCCCCCGCTTGGAAGAGTGTACATACTTCTAGGGTGTAAATACTTCATGGGGTATAAACACGGATGAAAGCAAGGACCTTTGAATCAGGAAGATAATCAGGCTCCATTATATCCTCCTATCTTAAATTCAACTAAACATTGTTTAGTGACAATTACCTGGTGTCCTTTTTATAGCCACGAAACTCTACATGGGGTTGGATGATCAGTCATCTCCAGCTCCAACTTTTCCACCATCTCTGTAGAAACGAGATTATCTGTGCTACCATTGTCTACAATAACCTTGCATACCCTGTCCTTGGTCTTGCAAGCAGTCCAGAAAAGTTTGGTCCTTTGGACTGAACTCTCCACCACCTTCTCTGGTGTCAAAAGGACTTTTCACCTCATCAGTGATCTTCCACCTTCATCATCTTCTGCCTCAACATCCTGCCTCTGTGCTTCGGCGATGTGAGCTTCTCCACTCTCCTTCTTTTTATCTGGACACTCGTAAGACTTGTTCCCATTCTTTCCACATGTGAAGCATGTTATTACTCCACCTCTTCCTCTTCCTCTACCTCTAGTACAAGGAAAAGTGTTAGTGTCAGCATAATCTCCTCTCTGTTCAATATGCTTCCCCCTCTGTGAGCTTCCACCTCTTTCAGTTCGAGTCTGAGGTTTCTTCCAGTCCTCCTTGGGCTTCTGATATTTGTCCTGGGCAATTGATTTTCCTCTGGGATGACTTCTGCCTCGGCCTCTCTGACTCTTCTTTCAGTTCAATTTCTCTGTAGCTTTTAGAGCCATATGATAAGCATCTTCCACCGTTCGGATGGTTACCATGCTCATCTCATCCTGAATATCGTATCTCAGGCCATTCATGTATCTAGCTACTTTTTCATCATCGCTCTCCCGATGACTTTCCCTGATGTTTAGTTTGTAGAATTCTTCAGTGTATTCTTTCACTGTCATCAGCTTCTATCTCAGGTTCTGCATTCTCCTGAACAGAGTAATTTGATAATCCCTAGGGATGAATTTTGCCTTCAGCTTCGCGATCATCTTATCCCAGCTTTTGATCTTCTGCTTGCCTTTGCAGCGTATGTCATCTTGTAGTTCATCCCACCACAATGTCGCATGCCCCTTCAATCTAGTGACAACATGATTGACTTTCTTGTCTTCTTCGACATCTTCATAGTCAAAGTATGTGTCCAGAGCTCTAATCCAATCTAGAAGCTCCTCTACATCCATATTTCCCTCATAAACTGGAATGTCCATCTTCGCTCTTGCACCCATCCTTGCAATAGCTCAGATCAAGCATTCATTTGTTGCATCTTCGGCTGCAACTTCCTCTTCTCGTTCAACTTCAATTTCACTCTCGGAATCACTAAGATCCCCAGCATTGACTGTGCGTCTTTGCGCTGTCTCCATGTCTTCGAGTCTAGCTCGTAGATCGCGCATCTCTCTCTCCATGGTTGGATCTGTCATCTGCCTGCCTCTTCTTCTTGGCATTTCCCTATCTTCAAAAGATCAGGTGTTTGCCTGTCCCTTTTCCTTGGCATCATGGAGAATTCTCTTTTTCTCTATTACAGAAAGCAAAGAACCTTTCTGTGCTCTGATACCAAATGATGCCGACGCACGCTCCCTCCATAACCCGCGGGTCGGAAGGTCCACGTCAACACAGGATCTTTCTTCTCCCTCTGGCCCAAAGAACTCTAAACGGCTCTTCTATTTCCCTAACGGGAAATCTCCACCCACAACAAACTCTCACGGGATCCCCTCTTTACACTTGGGAGATCGAACTTTGCAACTTTGCGAATCCAATGGTCAAGCGTTGGTCTCTTGAAACCTCGAAACCCGAAATAGTCAACGCTGACCTTTCCTTTCTCCTTTCATGATTTCCCCTATCATGATTTCAATGACCGCGATGTCGAGAAACTCGTCTCTTCGACTCCCGAATCACGATTTTCTGAAACTCCGACACACTCGCGAGCTTTGACTTTTCAACGCTTCTTCACCTCATCGACACTTCGAAGTCTGCAATATCGCGAATCCTGATGTGATGAGTTCGGGACTTCACCCCATGAAACTCCGAAATAGCGTGCCACCTGTCCACTTCGCTGACTCTTGTGGCCCCACGCCATTCTCTTAGCTTTCGGGATTTCGCGTTTCATGATATCACAATTTCTGTTGCCAAATTTACGGGATTTCAACCTATGAAACCCCGATATGGAAATCCATGTGTAAATATGACGACCCTTATGGCTTGGATATACGGTCCTGCCCCTCCTGAGATTTGAACCTTCAGGGGATATTCGTCGTATCTCCCCTACTCCTTCTTGAGATCTAACGGCTCACGGGATTTCGCGAATCCTCCTTAGAGAATTCCGACCATCTGTTTCTCCTTGGTGATTTCTGTGAATAACTAAGTGTTCCTACACAAACTTGTCCACCTGCGGTGCAAACTTATGATGCCTTCTTAATCCTTCCAAGTATAACCCCTGTGCAACCCTTTCAGCAGTTATAAGGCTTTATCCTTTCTGAACTTCCTTATAACTCAGATTCTTAGAGAAGACTCTTGCGCGCACTCCTTGTGGCAACCTTCAGACACTTCCAAGTACTGAATTCCTTCGACCTTGCGCACACCTGCAACAAAAGTCTCTAAATTCTTCTCTCAGGTTCACAACCCTGGGACTTCAGTCAGCCTGCGCACTCCTTGCACGGCTCCTGTGCCCAACTGCACTTTTTCGGAAATGAGAACAAAATCTTTCCCTATCTGAACCCTTTGTCAACGCACTCATTGCGGACGACTCAACTGCACTCCTTGCAGGAACCCTTGTTCAGATAGAGAAATAATTGAAACTCATTCCTACTTCCTTTCAGAATTCAAATTCAAAACATGAAGTCATATACACATCATATAAAGCAAATGTGTAATAGGAAGAAAACATTCATGAGCATATCATTCAACATCAATACACAGAGAACAAACACGAAACCATGAATTTGAATCAAACTCTTTCTATTAATCCAAATATTTGTACATGGGTGTTCTTACACAGCTCTCTGCATGCTCTTACTCTTCCCAACAATGTTGCTTCTTCCTCTCCTGATGTTACAATACACAATGAGGGTGTATATATCCCATTCCCCTCTTGCACTCTAAAACTGTCTAATCTACACATTCAATTCTACCTACTTGCATTAACTACTTTAAATGCCTTCTACCTACTAAGGATGAGAGCAAATCGCTCAAGGTCCGTTTACATTATACAAGTGCGCTTCTTCTTAATGGCTTCATTTAAGATTGCGCAACAACTTCAAGGTGATCTCAAAATTTGTGCCGAGCGCTCTTCCAGTTGTCCGTTGTCTCCGCGCTGGCTCGCTTGATGTTGGCAATGCTCCTGCATCACTTATGTTCTTCAAAGTCAATGTGAGCAAGTAGTTTACTCAGAGGTACTTGGTAAAGCAGGTTGGTCATACATTGTTAGATATGATCCAAGAGGAAGACCAGTAAAGTATAATCATGTAGCCGAGGATGAATATAATAACGCCGAATAAGATCACGATTATGTAGATTAGGAGTAGGTGGCTCATGTATTCGATGTGTCAGACGAAGAAGTTGAAGAAGTTGATCATCCAAATGTAGGAGACGACGATCTCATTGACGATATCGATAACTATACTAGCTAAAATGACGTTGATGATGATGTTGATATGAATGATCCTTTTACCAATATCGATTCTAAACTAGATCCTGATATAGATGTTGAGCTAGATGAAGAAGAAGATGACTGATATTTAATTGTTGAAAATAAGAGGTATGTGTTTATATCTTTTATATGATCTTTATATGTTTTTATTTTGTATAATATAGTATATGATACATGTTCTTTAGAATTTCAAATTAGGTAATATGGGGAAATTGAGAATGATGTGCGTGGGGGGGCATAATTACAGCTTCCACCTTCACGTGGTTGCCCCTGTTTAGTAGAGAATGAACTATTCTCGAAACCAAGAGGAGCTCTACAACATTTTGCCTAATCATACCAACGATGTAGGTATGTCCATCATCAATTCATGATGTAATCCATAAACCCTAATTTAGTGGAGTCATCTATTTGTTCCCAGTGAATGGATGCTTTGTTGTTGACATGGAAAGGGACAACACATGTACCTTCTTAATTTTCTTCCTTCACTTGATGTGGGCCTGGTCATTCCTAGCCTTGAATTGAAAGTTACCCCTAGTGTTAGTCATCACCCTTCATGACACTTGTCACCAAACGATCATTAGATCACAAGGTTGGAGGCATACAGGCAATGGGATCACGAGGCTTTATAACCCTATAGTAACAAGAGACATTAATTGAACTTTGACTAGATTGAAAGGTGCGTGCAATTGAAAATACTAATAACCCAAAACTAAAAGGGATCAATACACATATTGCCAATGAGAGGTGATCTGGCCATGGTGTGTAGGAAGAGACCTAGGACCTTAAAAATTATCATTATCCAAATATTTTATATAAATTTTACAAGGAAATTGTACTAGGACTAGACACATGCAACAATGACCGATGAATGGGGACAATGTTGAAATTTTTTCAAACTATTTTGGTATGCATTGAAATTTGACATGGATAGACTATTCACATGCCTTAACGATATGGGAGGGTTTCTAGACTCAAATTTGACTCACACACCCACTTTATTCCATCATCAATCCATCATGTAAACCATAAAACCTAATTTAGTGGAGTCATAGATTTGTCAGGTTTTAGTGTTCCCAGTGAATGGATGCATTGTTGTTGACATGGAATATTGGGACAACACATGTACCTTCTTAATTTTCTTCCTTCACTTGATGTGGGCCTGGTCATTCCTATCCTTTAATTTAAAGTTACCCCTAGTCTTAGTCATCACCCTTCATGAAACTTGTCACCAAACGATCATTAGATCACAAGGTTGGAGGCATATGGGCATTGGGATCATGAGGCTTTATAACCCTATAGTAACAAGAGACATTAATTTAACTTTGACTAGATTGAAAGGTGCGTGCAATTGAAAATACTAACAACCCAAAACTAAAAGGGATCAATACAAAAACTATCAATGAGAGGTGATCTAGATGTGGTGTGTAGGAAGAGGCCTAACACCTTCAAAATGATCATTATCCAAATATTTTATACAAATTTTACAAGGAAATTGTACTAGGAATAGACACGTTCAACAATGACCTATGAATGGGGCCAACGTTGAAATTTTTTCAAACTATTTCTGTATGCATTGAAATTTGACATGGATAGACTATTCACATGCCTTAATGATATGGGAGGGTTTCTGGACTCAAATTTGACTCACAAACCCACTTTCTTCCATCATCAATCCATCATGTAAACCGTAAAACCTAATTTAGTGGAGTCATAGATTTTTCGGGTTTTAGTGTTCCTAGTGAATGGATGCATTGTTGTTGACATGGAATGTTGGGACAACACATGTACCTTCTTAATTTTATTCCTTCACTTGATGTGGGCCTGGTCATTCCTATCCTTTAATTTAAAGTTATGCCTAGTCTTAGTCATCACCCTTCATGAAACTTGTCACCAAACGATCATTAGATCACAAGGTTGGAGGCATATGGGCATTGGGATCATGAGGCTATATAACCCTATAGTAACAAGAGACATTAATTTAACTTTGACAAGATTGAAAGGTGCGTGCAATTGAAAATACTAACAACCCAAAACTAAAAGGGATCAATACACAAACTGTCAATGAGAGGTGATATGGCCGTGGTGTGTAGGAAGAGGCCAAATGATGCAGGAGCATCGCCCATGTCAAGCGAGCCAACACGAAAGCGGGAGACAACTGGACAAGCCAACATAATTTTTCTTTTTTGAAATCATCTTGAAACTGTTGCACAAAACATTAATGCATTGATTTGATGAAGCGCACTTTGTATTTGTAAATGGACCTTGAGCGGATAGCTCACGTCCTTAAGTAGATGAGGCATTTAATAGATTTAATGTAAAGTAGATAGAACATTTAATTCTAGATTTGATAGTTTTAGAGCTCGAGAGGGAAATGGGATATAGACACCCTCCTTTGTGAATTGTATTATTATCAATCATCAAGCATTCTGAAGAGAAGAGAATGCAGAGAAGCGTATGAAGAACTTCCATGTACAGACATTGAATTAATAGAAAAGCTTTGATTCAATTCCATGGTTGTGTTACTCTCTGTGTATCGTTGATATTATCCTCATTTATGTTTGCGTCTTGCCATACATTTTCTTTTATATGATGTGTATGTGATTTCATGATTAAAGTGAAGTCTGAGAGAACAAGGAGTTAGTCTCAATTGTTTCTCTAAGTGAGCCAGAGAATTCCTGCAAGGAGTGCAGTTGAATTTGTCCGCAAGGAGTGCGTGACTGCAGGGTTCAATTAGAGAAAGCTTTTGGGCTAAATCCTCAGAAGTGCGGGTTTTGGCATCGGAGCCGTGCAAGGTGTGCGCAGGCTAGAAGAAGTCTCAGAGTTGTGATTTTGAGCAAAGGAAGTGAAAGACTGTTGCTGCAGATGAGCGCAGAGTCGAGAAAACTTCAACACTTAGGCGTTGTTGAAGATTTACCGCAAGGAGTGCGTGCAAGAGCTTCTTCCTGAGGGAATTGAAGTCATAGAAGCTCAAAAGAGATAGGTCTTAGAAGTTGTCAAAGGACAATGGAGAAAAGTTTTGCGTGAGCAGGGGCGTCGATCGGAATCACGAGGAGCGTGACTCTATTCGTGGATTGGACATATCGGTGTTCCTCATGGAAGCGAGTTGAAACTTGGCCGTGGAGATCGCGAGGTGTGAAGTTTCGAGGAATTCTGTAGATCGCGGGGACCATGAGAGTTGGGATGTGGTAGGTGATCTTAGGACATCGGGTATCGGGAGTTGAAGGGCTAAGAGATTGGTCTCGCAAGGGGCGAGGACGCGAAAGAGAGAGATCGCGAGATCGGCATATCGGCGCATTGCGTATCGGTGGTTGGAACCATATGTGTTGATCGTCGTTAATCACGAAGTTGAGATACAGTGAAGTTCCGATAGCGGAGTAAGGGAAGTCAACGATTGACTGACATATCAGGTCTCGGAAATCCGAGAGTCCAGGATTCAAATTCGAACTCGCAAAGGCGCGAAGTTCCGATCCTCCGAGTGCAGAGAGAGGGATCGAGTAAGGAAGAATCTGTGGGTAGATATTCCAATAGGAATATAGAAGAGTATTGTACTCTTTGGGCCAGGAGAAGAGAAGGTCCCGGTGAGAGCGATCGTGCTTCGAGGAGTGTACGGTTGCGTCAGAGTGGTATCAGAGCGGGGATTTATTTGCTTTCTGTAGCAGAGAAGAGGATACATCATGCCGCCCATAAGAGAAAGACAATCACCAGACCCAGAGGATAGGGAGGTGAGAAGAAGAGGTAGACCAGTAGGAAATCTAGAAATGGAGCGGCAGATGAGAGATCTTCGAGAAAGGCTTGAGGAGATGGAGACAACACAAAGACGTGGAGTTGGTGTAGGGGATCTTAGTGATTCTGTGGTCGAAGAAGAAGCTGGACATGAAGAACAGGTCACAACAGAAGACGCATCGACAAAGCGGTTGATCAAAGCCATCGCAAGGATGGGTGCGAAGGAGAAAATGGACATTCCAGTCTATGAGGGAAATCTGGATGCAGAAGAGCTGTTAGATTGTATTAGAGCTCTTGACACCTACTTCGACTATGAGGATATTGAAGAGGATAAGAAAGTCAAGCATGCAGTTATGCACTTGAAAGGACATGCATCATTATGGTGTGACAAGCTACAAGATGACAGACGCTGTAGAGGCAAGAAAAAGATCAAAAGATGGGATCGAATGATCGCGAAGTTGAAGGCGAAGTTCATCCCAAGGGATTACCAAATCACACTGTTCAGGCGAATGCAGAACCTGAGACAGAAGCTGATGACAGTCAAGGAATACACTGAGGAGTTGTACCGACTGAACATCAGAGCAGGTCATCGGGAGAGCGATGATGATAAAGTGGCGAGATACTTGAATGGTCTGAGATATGATATTCAGGATGAATTAAGCATGCTAACCATCAGGATGGTGGAATATGCTTACCAATTGGCTCTGAAATCCGAAGAGAAGCTGAGCCGAAAGCAAGGACAGCGAGGGCGAGGCAGAAACCAGCCAAGAGGCAAGGCAGTTGCCCAGGAGAAATACCAGAAAGCTAAGGAGGAATGGAAGAAACCTTAGGGAAAGGTTGAAAGAGGTGGAACCTCACAGTAGAGGCAGCCATATGTTGAACAGAGAGGACAATAGAATGATCAGCGAGAGGATTATGCTGATACAAACACTCTTCCTCATACTAGAGGTCAAGGTAGAGGTCGAGGAGGAGTAATCACATGTTTCACATGTGGGAAGAATGGGCACAAGTCATTTGAGTGTCCAGAGAAAAAGAAAGATACAGGAGAAGCTCACATCACTGAAGCGCAGAGGCGTGATGCTGAGTCAGAAGATGCAGACAACGGAAGATCGCTTGGGATGCATAAAGTCCTTTTGACACCTGAGAAGGAGGTGAAAAGCTCAGTGCAAAGGACCAGACTTTTCAGAACAACTTGCACAGCCAAGGACAGGAAATGCAAGGTTATCGTGGACAGTGGTAGCATGGACAATCTCGTTTCAGCCGAGATGGTGGAAAAATTAGATCTGGAAATGACTGATCACCCGAGTCCATACAAAGTTTTGTGGCTACAGAAAGGACATCAGGTGAGTGTTACCAAACAATGCTTGGTTGAGTTCAAAATAGGGGGATATAATGATAAGATTTTGTGTGATGTTATTCCCATGGATGTATGTCATTTGTTATTGGGTAAACCATGGCAATATGACAAAAATGTGATTCATGATGGGAGAATGAACACATATACTCTGGAGAAGAATGGGAGAACCCATAAGTTGCTTCCGATAAAGGATAAAGAGGTGAAGCCGGAAGTAAGCAATACAATACTTCTCATGAGTGGGAAGGAACTCCTTTCAGAAATGGAGAAGAGGGAAGATCCATAGTTCTTTGTTGTCAGAAAACCGAGAATCGTTCTGACTAGCACAAGAGTGGATGATTTACCAGTTGAAGTTTAGGAACTGCTGGAAGAGTTCGCTAACATCATAGTGGACGAATTACCTCATTCGTTGCCACCGATAAGAAGTGTGAGTCATCACATAGACCTCATACTAGGAGTATGTTTACCAAATAAAGCCGCGTACAGGTTGACGTCGTAGGAGAATGAAGAGGTCAAGAGGCAGGTCCAAGATTTGATGGACAAAGGATTAGTCAGGGAAAGCTTGAGTCCATGTGTTGTATTGACAGTACTCAGTCCGAAGAAAGATGGAGGCTGGAGGATGTGCACTGATTCAAGAGCCATTAATAAAATTACCATCAGGTACAGATTTCCACTACCGAGAATGGATGATCTGATGGATTGCTTGAGTGGGGAAAATTATTTTTCAAAGATAGATTTGAAAAGCGGGTATCACCAGATTCGCATGAGGGAAGGTGATGAATGGAAAACCGCATTCAAAACAAATGAAGGTTTGTACGAATGGCTAGTCATGCCGTTTGGTTTGACAAATGCGCCAAGTACTCTTATGAGGCTGATGAATGAAGTCTTGAGGGAGTTCATCGGGAAATTTGTTATCGTTTATTTGGATGATATACTGATTTACAGTAAATTAGAGGTTGAACATATGAAGCATTTGGCCATTGTGATGAGAAAGCTACAGTAGGAGAAGTTGTTGATCAACATGAAGAAATGTTCGTTCATGAAGACAGAGCTCATTTATTTGGGTTTTGTTATTTCGGCGAATGAGTTGAGGATGGATCCAGAGAAGGTGGATGTAATAAAGAATTGGCCATCACCGAGAAATGTGTTCAAGGTGAGAAGTTTCCATGGGTTGGCTAGTTTCTATAGAAAATTCATCAGGAATTTCAGTGGAATTAGTGCAGCGATGATGTACAAAGTGAAGAAGCGACATAAGTCTTTTCATTGGACAGCAGAGGCTGTGAAAAGCTTCAATCTGTTGAAGTAGAAGATCACAGAGCAACCAGTGTTGGTGTTGACAGATTTTCAGAAGACATTTCAAGTGAAATGTGATGCCAGTGGGTATGCCATAGGAGCGGTCTTGAGTCAGGATGACAGGCCAGCTGCATATTTCAGCGAGAAGATGGATGAAGCGAAGATAAAATACTCCACGTATGATAAGGAATTTTATGCTATCATACAGGCATTGAAGAAGTGGAGGCATTGCTTGATCCCAAAAGAATTTGTTTTGTACAGTGATAATCATGCATTGCAGTTTGTGAGTCAACAGGATAAGTTGAATCAGAAACATGCAAAATGGGCTGAGTATATGCAGAATTTTACGTTTGTAATTAAGAATATTGCAGGTACTGCTAACAAAGTGGCTGATGTTTTGAGTAGGAAGTGTTTGTTGCTGCAGGAGTTCCAAGTCAGAACATTAGGTTTTGAAAACCTTAAGGACATGTATGTAGGTGATGCAGATTTTGTAGAGGCATACGAAGCAACTGAGAATCTAGTTCTCAGAGATTTGAGTCCATGGATAGATTATGTGATCCAAGAAGGATTTTTGTTTAGAGGCAATCAACTGTGCATTCCGAATTACTCCATGAGGGAGAACCTGTTGAAAGAAAAACATAGCGGAGGATTGGCCGGACATTTTGGCCACGAAAAGACATTTTCCAAATTAAACGAGTCATACTTTTGGCTAGGGATGCGTACAGCTGTCAAACGGTTTGTTGACAGATGCAGGATTTTTCAGCATTCAAAAGGGAGAAAGCAGAATGCAGGTCTTTATCAGCCATTTCCCATACCAGAGAGGCCATGGGAGGCGATAAGCATGGATTTTTTATTGGGTTTGTCGAGAATGCAAAGAGCCGTTGATTCTATCTTTGTGGTCGTGGACAGGTTTTTAAATATGGAACATTCGTACCATGCTAGAAGACCAGTGATGCGACGCACATCGCAAATTTGTTTTTCAAAGAGATTGTGAGACTTCATGGACTGTCGAAAAGTATTGTTTCGGACAGGGATACAAAATTCATAGGTCACTTTTGGAGGACGCTATGGAAGAAGATAGGAACTAATCTAGCGTTTAGTTCTTCTTATCACCCTCAGACAGATGGACAGACAAAAGTGGTCAACAGGAGTCTGGGAGACTTGCTGAGAAGATTAGTGATAGAACACCATAGCAGTTGGGACAATGTGTTGCCACAGGCAGAGTTTGCGTACAATGATTCGGTTAATCGAAGTAAAGGAAAAAGTCCATTTCAGATTGTGTATGGGACACAACCAAGAGGAGTTTCTGAACTCAGGGAGTCAGAACAGACTGTGACTAGCAGCGATAGTGCAGAGGAATTCGCTAAGGCGATGCAAGAACTTCACAGTCAGGTGAAGGAACGACTGATGAGATCAAATCAGGAGTATAAGCGCAGGGCATATTAGCATCGAAGGAAACTTCAGTTTGAAGTTGGCGAGATGGTTCTGGCACACTTGAGAAAATAAAGGTTTCCGAGGGGAACATACAACAAACTCAAGATGAAGAAAATCGGACCATGCAGAGTCCTGAAGAAATTCAGAGAAAACGCTTATGAGATCGAGTTGCCAGATGGCATCGAAATATCTTCGATATTCAACATAGTAGACTTATACCCATACAGGGCTGGAGAAACAGACACTGGAACTGAGGAGCCAGTGATCCATTGGACGAAGCAATTCCCAGTTGCAGAAAAGCCGCAGATGGAATTCATACTGGACGAGAGAGTGGGTAGGAGGACCAGAAGAAAGCAGTATTTTGAGTATCTGGTCAAATGGAAGAACCACCCAGTGGAGGATGCCAGCTGGGATACTGAGGCAGTGATCCAGAAGCATGGACAGACCATGCAGGAGCTCATGGACAGGAGCCCATGAAATCTTTCAAGCCAGGGAGTATGATGCAGGAGCATCGCCCACGTCAAGCGAGCCAGCACGAAAGCGGGAGACAGCTGGACAAGCCAACATAATTTTTCTTTTTTGAAAGAATCTTGAAACTTTTGTGCAAAACATTAATGCGTTGATTTGATGAAGCACACTTTGTATTTGTAAATGGACCTTGAGCAGATAGCTCACGTCCTTAAGTAGATGAGGCATTTAATAGATTTAATGTAAAGTAGATAGAACATTTAATTCTAGATTTGATAGTTTTAGAGCTCGAGAGGGAAATGAAATATAGACACCCTCCTTTGTGAATTATATTACTATCAATCATCAAGCATTCTGAAGAGAAGAGCACGCAGAGAAGTGTATGAAGAACTTCCATGTACAGACATTGAATTAATAGAAAAGCTTTGATTCAATTCCATGGTTGTGTTACTCTCTGTGTATCATTGATATTATGCTCATGTATGTTTGCTTCTTGCCATACATTTGATTTTATATGTTGTGTATGTGATTTCATGATTAAAGTGAAGTATGAGAGAACAAGGAGTTAGTATCAATTGTTTCTCTAAGTGAGCCAGAGAATTCCTGCAAGGAGTGCAGTTGAATTTGTCCGTAAGGAGTGCGTGACTGCAGGGTTCAATTAGAGAAAGATTTTGGGCTAAATCCTCAGAAGTGCGGGTTTTGGCATCGGAGCCGTGCAAGGTGTGCGCAGGATAGAAGAAGTCTCAGAGTTGCGATTCTGAGCAAAGGAAGTGAAAGACTGTTGTTGCAGGTGAGCGCAGAGTCGAGAAAACTTCAACACTTAGGCGTTGTTGAAGATTTTCTGCAAGGAGTGCATGCAAGAGCTTCTTCCTGAAAGAATTGAAGCCGTAGAAGCTCAGAAGAGATAGGTCTTCAAAGTTGTCGAAGGAAAATGGAGAAAATTTATGCGTGAGCAGGGGCGTCGATCGGAATCATGAGGAGCATGACTCTATTCGTGGATTGGACATATCAGTGTTCCGCGTGGAAGCGAGTTGAAACTTGGCCGTGGAGATCGCGAGGTGTGAAGTTCCGAGGAATTCCATAGATCGCGGGGATCACGAGAGTGGGGATGTGGCAGGTGATCTCGGGACATCGGGTCTCGGGAGTTGAAGGGCTAAGAGATTGGTCTCGTAAGGGGCGAGGACGCGAAAGAGCGAGATCGCGAGATCGGCATCTCGGCGCATCGCGTATCAGTGGTTGGAACCGTATGTGTTGATCGTCGTGAATCACGAAGTTGCGATACAGCAAAGTTCCGATAGCGGAGTAAGGGAACTCATCGATTGACCGACATCTCGGGTCTCGAAAATCCAAGAGTCTAGGATTCAAATTCGAACTCGCGAAGGCACGAAGTTCTGATCCTCCGAGTGGAGAGAGAGGGATCGAGTAAGGAAGAATCTGTGGGTAGATCTTCCAATAGGAAGATAGAAGAGCATTGTACTCTTCGGGCCAGGAGAAGAGAAGTTCCTGGTGAGAGCGATCGTGCTCTGAGGAGTGTACGGTTGCGTCACCTAACACCTTCAAAATTATCATTCTCCAAATATTTTATACAAATTTTGCAAGGAAATAGTACAAGGACTAGAGACGGGCAACAATGACCTATGAATGGGGCCAACGTTGAATTGTTTTCAAACTGTTTCTGTATGGATTGAAATTTGACATGGATAGACTATTCACATGCCTTAACGATATGGGAGAGTTTTAGGACTCAAATTTGACTCACACACCCACTCTCTTCCATCATGAATTCATCATGTAAACCATAAACCCTAATTTAGTGGATTCATAGATTTTTCGGGTTTTAGTGTTCCCAGTGAATGGATGCATTGTTGCTGACATGAAATATTGGGACAACACATGTACCTTCTTAATTTTCTTCCTTCACTTGATGTGGGCCTCGTCATTCCTAGCCTTGAATTGAAATTTACCCCTAGTGTTAGTCATCACCTTTCATGAAAATTGTCACCAAATGATCATTAGATCACAAGGTTGGAGGCATATGGGCATTGGGATCATGAAGCTTTATAACCCTATAGTAACAAGAGACATTAATTGAACTTTGACTAGATTGAAAGGTGCGTGCAATTGAAAATACTAACAACCCAAAACTAAAAGAGATCAATACATAGACTGTCAATGAGAGGTTATCTAGCCATGGTGTGTAGAAATACGCCTAACACCTTCAAAATTATCATTCTCCAAATATTTTATACAAATTTTACAAGGAAATTGTACTAGGACTAGACACGAACAACAATGACCTCTGAATGGGGCCAATGTTGAAATTTTTTCAAACTATTTCTGTATGCATTGAAATTTGGCATGGATAGACTATTCGCATGCCTTAATGATATGGGAGGGTTTCTGGACTCAAATTTGACTCACACACCCACTTTCTTCCATCATCAATTCATCATGTAAACTATAAACCCTAATTTAGTGGAGTCATCGATTTGTCGGGTTTTAGTGTTCTTAGTGAATGGATGTGTTATTATTGACATGGAATATTGGGACAACACGTGCACCTTCTTAATTTACAAATAAGATTGGAAAAATTGTTGGACCTTTTCCCTAATATAGCCTTGAACCCAATGTTGTGTGTGTTACTTAGTAGAGCATGAGACCAAGGGGAGTATTCGAGGCCACACTTGAGGGAACCAAGAATGGTGAGTACCCTATAAAAATTAGCATTTGAAGTCATTACAAGTGAACATTCCGGATTTATTGATTCATTGTTAATAGCCTATAGTCTATTACAGGTTTTCTTACATGTGCTTCCTCCACCATTGCAACTATTTTCTCTTTGTTTTTCCCTTTTAGTTCACCCTTTCTTAAAATAGTTTGTTCAACTTTTGTAAATTGCATGACAAAACCCCACCTAATTTTCCATTGCTCACAACTTTCATATGGTGTAGATCTAGGTACTTTTTACAACCATAGTTGATGCTTTTCAATAACTCGCATGTTCTTCCTTACCATTGCAATAGCCCTACTAGTAACCCATTTGTTGTCACAACTTGTGGAAAGCACCATGTTTGTAGCACTATCCACCATAAACCAATGTATTTGCCTTGTAGGTAGTTTTTGGGGTTTGCAAACCTAGGTTTGGTCCTTTGTTTATTATTTTTTATGATTCTCAATAGTTGTAAAGGTTGAAACCACCTTCTACCTTTCTTCCCAAACTATTCGAATTGGTTCAAAAGAACCACCAATCCTGAAATCACTTGAAGCAACATTCACATCATTGAGGGTGAAAAGTATATTTATTTTGGATCTAAATTTTCCTTTAACAATTATGTATTAGGTCAATCTTTTTGAAGGTTCATCACCAATCATTGAACTCACTATCTGCTTTCCTGACATGCTTCCTCCATGCACAATTATATTATTTTATATAAGGCCTTTTCCTTTTGTAGGCAAGTAAAATATACTCCATGGAGCCAATATTGACAATGCATGGTCCACCACATTTTTAGAGCATAAAAAACCTCTAAGCACTCAAGTTTCTATATGACTAATTTTGGAAGAAAAAATAAACCAATAACTGTACATAATAAATGTATATTTCTTGAATATTTTTTATATAGCCATGATTTTACTAACAAAATGCATGTCTCTAAATAATAAACTATTAAGTTTTTGTTAAAAATATAATATCCTAGCAACATGGGAAGGAATAGAATGGGCTAGATGCTCATGACTCAATACTTTATTTTTTTTAATTAACTTTGAAAAGGCCCATGATATGGTCAAGTTTCCCTTCATCATGGTCACACTTAAGGCTCTTGAATTTGTCCCCTTGTTCCCTAGAGCCATGGAAAATATTCTTAGAAGCAATGATGTACCTCTCCATCAACATATATAAATAAGAAGAAGTAGGGCTAATCCATTATATTTGACAAGGATCTATGCTGGAAATTGAAATTTATGTGATGGTAATAAAAGCCTTGGTCTACTTAATCTTTCACATTATAGGTTAATGTTTGATTAAAGACATCCCTCTCCCTAAACAAGGAATCAAGTAGTTTGTCAATGGGAATTTTGATAATGATTTATTTCTCACCATTAGAGAGGAATATAAATTAATGATCAATGCAAAGGACTATATTTATATATTTATATCATTTCGAGAGAAATATATTTATATCATTTTTGGGGAAAGTATGGAGGGTGGTAAGAACTTCACAAAGTAAATTAGAATTTGTGTTGCATGTTGAGGGTCTATATGGAAATCCTCGTAATACACATCGAACCTCGAGGTTTCATGCACCAAATGGATTATTAGAGTACTATAATAAAACAAGGTCTCGAACTATCGACGGAATACAAAGTCTCATATCTAGTTTGTCGTTTAATGAACATTCCTTGTGGTGGTACTCCATCCTTTGCATGAAGGAAAAACCTTCATTGAGACAACCTAGTTATCAACCCTAAGAGGCATTAACATGATTAGAGATGTTTTTGTTTCCGAGACTTGGGACAATATTATGTAATATAATATTATATATAATATATACAATTTATAATTTATAATTTATATAAATTATAATATATAATTTATAATTTATATATATTATATTATATATAACTATAATAAAAAGAAAAAAGAAAAAAAAATACCAAAAAATAAACAAATAACAAAACATAAGTTTGAAAAAAAACAAAAACACATTTCAACTCTCAGGTGAGCTAGTTGGAGCCGAAGAAGATCGATGTCAGAGTAGAGAGGAGGCCATCATAGGTTGTGTGAGATAGGAGGAGAAGGAGGTCGAGGGCAGAGAGGAGGAGAAGGAGGTCGACTTGCGCACGAGGAGAAGGAGAAGGAGGTTTAGGGCAGAGAGGAGGGAACACGAGGAGATGGTTAGGATCGAGGGCATGATGGATAGAGGAGGAGGAGGGAACTCCATCTGAAGCATGTGTGCGATGAGAAGGAGGTCAACAATCAATTCAACATGGTATTATCTCTCTTCTTTTAAGTTTTTTCGTATTTTTATCTTGAAACATGCCATGAACATGTTCACATTTTCCATTTTATATTTCAATCTTGGGATCATTAGTATCCCATTCATTACTGTAAATTCCCAAGGTTTTTCCACTCATCTTACAAACCACTACTAACATAGAGGGAACCCAACACCATCAATTAAGAAAACAAATTAAATAAATGGCAATGAGAGAGTTGTGACCGTATGTCAACTAATTTTTCCCTTTAAAAAAACTTCATTGATGTGCAAGGGAGCAATCTGTTTGTGAGAAAATACAAAACATCTATCCCCCCCACATACATTCCTAAGGTGTGTGGGATAAACACACCCTCAAAACAAAAAACAAATCACAAGAATATACCTAAAACCCTAGTATCTGTTGGACAACTGAGAGGGGGGGGGGGGTTGAATCAATTGTTACCGTGCTTAAACAATTATGCTTCTTATTTTAAACTCTTTATAGAAACACTGAATGATGATCACAATAATGCAGGGAAATAAACAATGGAACTTTCAACGTCATTCACATATATGAGAAACACAGAGACAAATATTTCTCAAGGAGACCCATGCAGCGTAAAAACCTCTTTTTCTTTATATGATAAGTAATGGTTACATTCTTTACATTATCATACATATGAGCACCAACTCATAATGAGGCTACAACCTCAGTTTTGCAAGCTGCTACCTTCTGAGAGCACCAACTCTCTGTTTTCTTTAGCACCCACTAGAAGGAAACACCAACTCCCTGGTTTCTCTAGCACCAACTATAAGGAAGCACCAACTCCCTGAGTGTTTCCAGCACCAACTGGATGGAAGCACCAACTTCCAATCATACAGGAACCAACCTATATAACAGAGAAAAAGAGTTCTCCCTTGCACCACCCTGCCACCCTCGTTTCTCCGGCTACAACCAGATGGAAGCTACAACTCCTTGTGTTCAAGCACCCACTTGAACCTATGAGGACACCAGTCCTCCCTAGCACCTCCCTTTCACCCTGAAATAAAAATCTTTACTACTAAAACTTATTACAGTGATATGATGTTCAACAATGGCTTACCGGACTCATCATTGTTCTACTGCATTTCGTTGCTCTATTTTCCTCATTACCTTTCTACACACATGACTTGCGCTATCTGTTATTCTTCTTTTTATGCTCTGTGTGCCATGTCCATTCTCTGCATAGTTCCTCTTTTTTTCAGTTAAGCTGTTGCACTCTCCTCCTTATTCACACATGAATCACCTTCAATAACAACAACCACAACAAAATCCAACAACAACAACAACCCCTTCTCTTCTTTGTACCGTGTATATATATCTTCTGTGCATCTTGTGCATGCAATATTCGCCATTCCTCTGCATGCTCATACTGCACCAATCTCCTCCACATGTCAAGTGCTCTACGTGATCATCATCGCGACTCTTCAACTTCTCTGGCAGTTCAACCCCTGTGTCTATCATCACTAGGTGTTAAGCCGAGATTCCTTTTTCTCTCTGGCAGTTGAGACTCTTTGTCTTCTCTATTACAGTCGAGATCATCCTTTTTGTTTTAGTTACGAGTTCAAACCCTCATACAGCTGTCAATTTCCTCCACGAATCATCTTCATTCCACTGGCATATTCCATGTGACTCTTCATCTCCTCTGGAAATCACACCGAAGTCTCTTCGCATCCTCTGGTAGAAACCATCAATGGTTTCTAGCAGTTTCATTGTGTCATGCAACAATAGCCCTCCGATCTTGTTCAAATTCACCTGCACTGTTGGATTGAATCCATGGGATCTTGTATTCATTTCGTCATTTCGACATTCGGCAATTTTGTGCTAAGTGTTTGGACACTTCATTTTTCGATCTACGAAGTTCCGATACAGAACGTTTCTGCACTAGCTCCTTCCCCAATCTGACTATGGTCATAACCAAGCGCCTATGCAAAAAGCGCTTTTCACGAATTCACGTTTCGTGAATCTGGAGATGAGGCATCTCGAATTTCCAAGTCGCGATCTCCGAAACCCTGAAATGGAGCTTATCGGGACTCACTCCTTCCCTTCTCGTGACCATGGGCTATGACCACAGCCTTATACATATGGCACTTTCGCGATTTCACATTTCGTGAGTCTGGAGATGAGACATCTCGAATCTCTAATTCGCGATCCCCGATACCCCGAAATGGCGTGGGATCAACGGTCCTGATCAGAGCTTCATTCAACGGCTGCGATTGAATCGCAATTTTTCATATCCCGAAATCAGCATTCTTGTTGCATTGTTTACTTGCCTCTCCATGTTGCGATCCCTGAAACTCCGACACGGACTGGAATCAACGGTCCAGATCAAATCTTGATCTGACGGCTCAAATTAAATCGCGATTTAGCATATCATGATTTCGCATATCACGATATCGAGATTCCTGATGTTAATAATCTTTGACATGTTCAACTCACGATCCTCGAAACTCTGACATGGAATGGAATCAACGGTCCAGATTCTACCTTGGTTTGACAGCTCAGATTAGGTCGCGATTTCTCATATCGCGATTACGCCCGCTTCTCCTTGTTATACTTTAAAAGGTGTGCAGGTTCTCCTTGATCCAACGCTGGTTGGGTCCTGCGCTTGGATCTATTGTCTGAGATCTGGCCTCATGTTTAGTGCTCTTCTTGTCTATATTCTGATCTGACGGCCCTCGTTCTTTCAGGAATTTTGAATGAGATCCAACGATCAGAAATGCTTCTCGGGCCTTCGATCATTTTATCAATGTTGCGTTGCCTTCGATCATTCGATCTTCCTGGACTTATCTTATATTTTCCTGTTGATCATTGCTACTGTACTCAAGCCATCATCATTGTTGTACTTTCCAGTGTTGCCTTCGATCATTCGATCTTCCTGGACTTATCTTCTATTTTCCTATTGATCATCGATGTTGTACTCAAGCCATCATCATTGTTGTACTTGACATCAATGACAAGCATATGCTTCCTGTTAAACATTTTCCAACAATCTCCCCCTTTGGCCTTGATGGCAACTAAGGCACCCAAATTCTTTTCTCCCCCTTTGACATCAATGTCAAAGAAGAGGCATGCTCCCCCTGAGCTATTGCAGTAATTTTAGGAGGCATTAGATATTCAAACAATACAAATCTCCCCCTAACAAGATGG
>ML783878.1:160169-177892 GCA_009831015.1 Picea engelmannii | reverse complement strand
GTGCATGGTGTATTGTGGTGTATTGGTGTAACTCTTATACTATTGTTCATTTCTCATTGGATATAATTGAATGGTTTAAGTATAAGTTGAAAAAGGTTTTAAATTGTACTTGATACTGATTCACCCCCCTCTCAGTATCAATAATGAAACTATATGCAACTATATGCAACTTTATGCAAAAATGCAACTTATGAAACTTATGAAACTATATGCCACTTTATGAAACCATATTGCAACTATATGCAACTATGCAACTATATGCAAGTTATGCAACTATATGCAACATTATGCAACAATACAACTATATTGCAACTAAATGCAACTATATGAAACTGTGTTGGTACCACAAACATATATTGACACAATAACTTATCTTCTTGTTTTAACGAGTGTAGGTACCACCAAATAGGTATCTGTCAAATCTATCTTCCTCGAGTGATGATCAAGATATATTAAGAGAGGTTGAAAGTGAGACATGTTGTACTAGATCTACCGGTTCTAGATCAACTAGATCTGAAAAGGTAAGGAAATGATTTCGTAAGCGCATGCAATTTTTTACTTCCAACGGAGGGTCATGTAATTATGATGTTGAGAGCATAGATGACATTGATTTTCCCTTGAGGTATAAACATCTGGTGCAACGATGTGCACCTAAGGAGCTACCTGAAGTGGACATAGATTTCTTCATCTGTGGGAGGATGTATTACATTGCTCCTTCATCCTTACATGGATTGGGGTTATTTTCCATGGATGGCATAAAGGTCAACTATGGAATTGTAACTGAATTGATGGAGTATGACAGACCATTATACAAATACAATCATTGGTTGATGTTGGTCCGATATACGCAAAGTATGCAGAGATACAGAGTTGCCACAAATTATATACAACTAGTAGATAACAATCAAAATAAAGGGGAAACTATGTGAATTGATGGAAGGCTAAAAGCTACTTGAAACGTTACGAGATTTATAAATAGTGCATGACCAGTGGAAACAACTAAGAAACTGAATTGCATATTTGATGGTTGCGAAGGAAATCATATATTTGTATGTGCAGCAAAAACAATAGTTCTAGGTGAAGAGTTGGTGATCGATTACAACTTAAATAGAATAGATGAAGGGGTGTAGCTATGGGGGTAAATATCTTACATACCATTCAACTCAACCCTTGATCAATCATTGTTACAATTTATCGCTACAATATTTCATTTTTTTACTGCATATATTTCATTTTTCATTATTAATTTTTTGATATTACTGCAATATTTCTTTTTTTTAATCTTACAATTACTTTCATAACTCTTGTTGATTAATTTATTATGTCAAAATCTATCCAGGGTGACCGTGAGATATCACAGGCTACATCTGTCCAGGGTGACCATGGAAAGGCACCCACTGTGCCTCAACAGATAAGTGTTAAATACAATAACAACTTATGACTACAACAACTAAATTTCTGAAATTTCATTATTTGTTTTCTGATATTACTACAATATTTCATTTTTTTAATGTTACAGGTGAATTTCATAACTTTTATTGATTGACTTATTGTGTCAACATCTATCCAGGGTGACCGTGGCAGAAAATCACTTGCTACATCTATCCAGGGTGATCGTGGAAAGGCACCCGCTGTGTCTCACCAGGTAAATGTTAAATACAGTAACAACTTATGACTACAACAACTAAATTTCTGAAATTTCATTATTTATTTTTTTGATATTACTCCAATATTTCATTTTTTAAATGTTACAGGTGAATTTCATAACTTTTTTTAATTGATTTATTGTGTCAACTTCTGTCCAGGGTGACTATGTCCGAAAATCACCTGCTACATCTATCAAAGGTGATCGTGGAAAGGCACCCATTGTGCCTCACCAGGTAAATGTTAAATACAGTAACAAATTATGACTATAACAACTAAATTTCTGAAATTTCGTTATTGTTTTTCTGATATTACTGCAATATTTCATTTTTTTAATGTTACAGGTGAATTTCATAAAATTTGTTGATTGATTTATTGTGTCATCATATGTCCAGGCTGACTGTGTTCAAAAATCACCCGCTACATCTGTCCAGGGTGACCATGGAAAGGCACTCGCTGTGACTCACTAGGTAAATGTTAAATACAGTAACAACTTATGACTACAACAACTAAATTTCTCAAATGTTAAAGTTCATCTCATTAATTTTATTCATCAATGTATTGTGGCATGGTCAACGTGGGAAGGCTCCCACTGAGGATATTGATGAGGAAAAAATATTTTATTCGACCAAACCAATGAAAACTGTAACGAAGGCCTTCAAGAAGGCTAACATAGAATATCTAGGTTTTCTTAGAAAAATACCCCTGACATAGGAGGACATGACAAGAATTGTAGAGCTACAAAATACAATAACTAATTTTGGGGTAAGTGGCACCTTCACATATTTTTATCAGCTATGACAATTTCATATCCATTTTTTTGTTTTATATTTTGTATATGATCTGATAAAGTAAAGTTTTCCGTTTGTAGGAGTTTTTAAACCCCGTGCACCGGGAACCTGTCGATCCTACAATTGCTATAGGTAGAAGTGATGGTCCAATGCAGAAAACCTGTCGACGTAGCAAAGTGCAAGTGAGGCTTTTTGAGCCTCTTGAGGTTCCCCTCCAATCCATTGATGAGAGAAATTATTTTGACCGACATGACACGCCGAAGCATGATGAGCCAAAGCCTCAGACTCCACATGACTCTGGAGAGGAATGTACTGTAGATGGAGAGGAAACTATTATGCATGGAGAAGAATGAATTAAAAGCACCAGATCACTAGATGTCACCTTTCTGGTGGATTACGCATGTGTTCCGATCAAGATTCAGAAGATTGCAGGTAATTGTTAATTAATTGATTCATTTTTTTCATGAAATTGAAATGGACATTTGTTGAGATTATTATAAATTAATAAATAACACGTTTCTGTAGGAAACAATGTTTTCTATAGAAATTTAAATGACAAAGCATTGGACTTGTTTGGCCCCACCATTTGCACATGATGGAATGGCCAATATAGCAAAAAGAAAGATGATTTAATAGACCACACAGTAAACTTGTTCGACAACACTTTCAACAAGAAAGTGGTTACAAAGTTAGTCGGCGAGAATTTAAAATATACCAGGGCCCAGTATAGGGAGAAATTGCAATTAGACCTCAAGAACGATCTCCCTCCCATGGTTCCAGAGAAAAAGTGGAAGGCCTTGATAGAGGATGCAAAGTAGAACTTGTTTAAAAAACAAGGAAGACATCCAGGAACTGGTCAAGAAAGGTACAACACATGTCATATTATTGTGAAATATGATCATTTATGTTTTTCTTTCCTGTTTTAAGTAACAATTCTGATATCTAATGTTTTTGAAAAATTCCATATGTAGGCTACCAGACACCTCCAAAGAAACCAAGGCCGGAGTGGAAAAACACGGCCAGCATAAACTAGGCCAGGGTGGCTATGGAAAACTAAAATCCCGAATCATAAGATTTAAATGATTAACTATGGTTAATATTTATTTAACAGTACCGAACAAATATATGTTTTTGTTATTGGTTTTTTTAATGGTGTTATGCATTGCATTTAATTATGTTCGACACTGCTACCACTGAGGAGGACCTAAAGCTTGGTTACAAGCATGATTTTAAAAGTGTGATTGAATATAGAAAAATCTTGGGCCATACTCCTATCTCCCCATCCATGCAGGTAAATCAAATGAATAAGGAAAACACAACTGAATGCTTGTAAAGTCTATTCATATTTTATTATATCACCCTTAACTAAGTATTTATGTTTGTTTTCAAGCAACAATGCTACCGCAACAATGAATCTAGTAGTATTCAACAGACACCACATCATACAAGGGTGCACATGTCCAGTGATAGTGGACAGCAGAGTACCCATTCCTGTACATATGCTTCAAATTTAGAAATATTTACTGTGATTTTAGATATTTATTTTCTGACTTATACTTATATATTATCTTCTCAAAATTGAAGAGCATGTAGCTCAGGAGGGTGAGCTGCGAGAGGAACCAAGTGGATAAGAAATTAATGCACCAATTGTCACAGCTACACAGACAGGTAAAGAGAAATAGTGCAATGTTAATCAAAATAATGAATTAGTTATTTCAATTACATTTCAACACATCGATATGATCATTTTCGTTGTTGTAATTCATGACCCTAAATAGATCCCTCGACGCCCTTCTCAATGACATACCATAAGTATGGTACATGAGCGCATGGAAACACAAACAATAGAAGGACATATCACACAAAATACAATGTCCTTGGATGATTATGATAGCCGAATTGTCAATTTTATGAATGTAAAAAAACATAAATCAAAGAAAAATTAGATGTATAAATTCATGACTTGTATTTGGATGTTTATTGATGTTTATATGTTCATATGCTTCAATGTTTATATGTTCATATGTTTTGATGACTATCCTATTTATGCATAAATGTCTATATGTTTTCTATATAAAGAAAATCATTTGTTGGATATGGGGAATTGAGAGCGATGTGAGGGGGGGGGAGGGGCCATATGATATTCCACCTTCACGTGGTTGGCTCTGTTTAATAGATAATAACCTATTCTCGAAGCAAAGAGAATCTCACTAAGGTATGCGACCACTTAATTGTTTTTTAGAGTATTTTACATAACTAAATGCATGTTTATTTCCTTATTTATTATTTACTCATATAAAGAATTTGTCTTTTATGATCCATGCAGATCTTGGTGATGGAAATGCATCTTGTGGAAAACTCTTATCAAGTTGTATGGGCTAATGGATCTAGCGAAAGGACAATGATAAGTTAAGGTTTTTGACATGTTTTTTAAAGTAGGCTTTATACTAGTAAAAGTTCACAATCCTCATGAAAGGATACAATTTCATTTTTGGTAGACAAACATCAATTTGTTTAACAAAGTATGAATCATAGACTGTGGGAAAAACCTTTTTTTTTATTCTTACATTGACCAATACAACTATAACATATTTTGTTGGTTGTGGAGCCTGATTATCTTCTTGATTCAGAGGTCTTTTACTTTCAGCCGTGTTTATACCCCATGAAGTATTTACACCCCAGAAGCATGTACACTCTTCCACACGGGGTCTGGGGAGGCTATCCCCCCAGCTGGGGGGTCTGGGGGCAAGCGAGCCCCCGAAGGAAAAATTGCCTTGTAAATGTATATTGTAATTTCATTGTAAATCTGGACCATTCATTATAAGGACGCAGATCTAACGATAGAGATTATGTTAGGTTTTTTTCCCTAGAAGGCAACCCTATTTTATGAGGGAAATATATTGCAGCTATGGTTGATGGCGAATATTGTATTCTGAGATAGGAGACTGTGAGAGAAAGAAGAGGAAGTTAAAATGGTTTTGTTGTAGGTTGTATCCCTTCATATGTTGGATAATAATAAAGGAAGGACCTGGAAATTTCTCTAGTGGACATAGCCCACACTGGGTGAACCATGTAAATCTATGTCTCTATTGTATTGTGTATCTTATGTGTTTTGTTTCCACATTTGTTTTATTTTATTGCTGCACGGTCCTGTTTTTCTAACAGATTTTTAGTACAAAATCTTAACCACACACACACACACACACACACATGAACCCTAAGTAAACAAATGATAGAAGATAAAGGGAGAATATGTAAGGATAGGAGTGAATGAAGATAATAATATGAATAATGGAGTGGAGAGTGCACTCTAGCCTTGAATTGAATGATACTTGCATCCAACATGTCTCATTGTAATGTATATGGTGATAGTTGTGTCTTCTCACTATAATGTATGTTTCTATGTCCATCATGGGATTCCTAGAGCACTACCTATCATTCACGATACAACACATAGTAGTCAAGAATCCCATCCATTTCTAATGTGTGCAAGTACCGTATGATTAACTAATAATTTGTATCCTTAATTATAAGCTATCAATATTTACTATCACCATATTCTTCTAGTGCATGTAGATTTATATTTGAAGTTTTGAATATTAGTGAAGAATTCAAGAACTACAACTTCCATGCAAAATATATCTACATTCAACACTTTATGAGCTATCCCAACATTGTTCCAATTGTGGATTTTCGAGAGGTGATTAGGTCCCACTTTTTATTTAACTAGTTTAACCACCACTTCAAAATCAAACTCCTAAAATAGTAGAAAACATCGATAGAATTAACCTTCCAACATTGTATTGTTAACCAAATAGTTGACCACTAAATTATCAATGGACAACTTGAATGAATGGTCCAGAAGATAATACTTGAACTTTTGTAGCATATACGCCATCACCGGGCCTTTGCCTTTCATGGTTGTGTAATTAAAGATTTTTTCTAGAAAATTACCTGGGGTGGTGTAGCATGTGTTCCCCTAGCTATGCCAAAATGTTCCCAATGCAATGGTAGTGGAATCCACATGGACATGGAAAGATCCCAATGCGATAAAATGCATGTTGGGTTCTTGGAACAGTTCGAATTATTTTGATAATAATAACTTTCATTTGTTCTACTGAGAAGGTCTAAGGTTTGATCCCATATAGCCCTATACATTCCACTAAGTTACACTACTCTTATATATATATATATATATATCCCCTCATAGTCCCTATGACTTGGACTTTCAAATTCTTTCAAATCATATCAATATCTTGTCCTTATCAAGATAGGTGTATGGGAACATGGGTCAACACAAACCTTATGTCTAGTAGGTTCCTAGTCCTACTATATCTTATCGTGAGTCCAAAGTTCATAATGAAATTCCCACAATCATTCAAGGATATATACCAAAGTGATATCTAATGTTTATACCCTCTATTCAAACATGATGTGTGAAGTTATGTGTTCCAGAAACTTTGTGGCATTATTTGTGCCATTAAACACTAGTGGATCTTTAATCTCTACATGAATCCACTTAATGGAATTTGGTAGTGTGCATATTTGTGTCAATTAATTTTCATACTCCCTAGGTGTATGAGAATGAAAAAATGTAACTTATGCAACTATATGCAACTTTATGCAACTATGTTGCAACTATATGAAACTATATGCAACTATATGCAACTTATGAAACTATATGCAACTATATGAAACTATATGAAAATATGCAACTTATCCAATTATATGAAACTATGCAACTATATGCAACTATATGCAACTTTATGCAACAATGCAACTATATTGCAACAATTTTGTATGCAACTATATGCAAATATGAAACTATATGGAACTATATGCAACAATGAAACTTATCATGTTTTTTAGTGACTATATGCAACTTTATGCAACTATATGCAACTTATGCAACTATATGCAACTATGGAACTATATGCAACTATATGCAAATATGAAACTTATCCAACTATATGCAACTATGCAACTATATGAAACTGTATGCAAGAATGCAACTTATGCAACTATATGCAACTATATGGCGACTATATGCAACTATTTGCAACTATATGCAACTATATTGCAACTATATGTAAATATGCAACTATATGCAACTATATGCAACAATGCAACTTATCATGTTTTTTAGTGACAATATGCAACTATATGCAACTTTATGCAACAATGAAACTTATGCAACAATGAAACATATGCAACTATATGCAACTATATGCAACTTATGAAACTATATGCAACTATATGCAACTTTATGCAACAATGCAACTTATGCAACTATATGCAACTATATTGAAACTATATGCAACTATATTGAAACTATATGCAACTTTGCTGGTACCACAAACATATATTGGCATGATAACTTATCTTCTTGTTTTAACGAGTGTAGGTACTACCAAATAGGTATCTGTTGGATCTATCTTCCTCGAGTGATGATGAAGATATACTAAGATATGTTGAAAGTGAGACGTGTTGTACTAGATCTACCGGTTCTAGATCATTCAAGGATATATACCAAAGTGATATCATTCTAGGATATATACCAAAGTGATATCCAATGTTTATACCCTCTATTCAAACATGACATGTTAAGTTATGTGTTCCATAAACTTTGTGGCATTAGTTGTGCCATTAAACACTAGTGGATCTTTAATCTCTACATGAATCCACTTAATGGAATTTGGTAGTGTGCATATTTGTGTCAATTAATTCTTATACTCCCTAGCCGACAAGTGGACCCAATTTGATCATCCCATGAGTTCCCATGATTACTTCAGTAGGATGTTAACATCCAACCCAAAGTTAAGCATAACTTCTCACACTTCATATCATTGAATCAATGAATTTAAGATAAATTATTTTCCATACCTTGTTCACTGGACATGGTTTAAGGGCCTATCTTGTGCCTCCATTGGTGACTCAAAAATCAGCCCAAGGACCTCCCTTAACTTTGTTGTGGATTTATCATTGTCTATTATCTATAGAAAACTTTTCAAAAATTCTTTGACTTAATCTTCCACTATATATACTAGTAGAATCATGCATTGGCTTACTTGCCAAATTATGGAAAGTTTTCTATTTCTTGCATTCATAGTAACTATGTTTCTAGCATTCATAGTAACTATGTTTCTACAATCATGTGTATTAAGTATTGTCTGTTGATAGTACCCACATCAAGGATGGTGAGGATATAAGTAATTCATTTCAATATACCCCACTTCATAATAATTATAAAATCATGGTGGGAGATGATCCACTTAATTCCATAGAGCCCTATTACCCTAATTCTAATTATGTCCCCCATACACTACCATGGTTGAATCCATTGTTTGGAAATTTATATTCTATATTATGTCTCTTCTAATTCCCCTTGGAGACTCTTTTAATGCCAAATCATTTGGCCTTCTACATTCCAAACATTTAATCTACCTAGACTGTTATTGGAGAAATATCACCAGTATGGTAACTTAGATCTCCCTAGAACCTGCCTATTGATCCTAGACATACAATGGAGATAGAATTCTAATGGTTTCCCTAGATGCCAAAAATTTATTTTTCTTTTAACCAAGAAGAATAGTAAGCATGCCTTATGACCAACGATTTCCTCACATATTTGGTTGATGCACCTCCTGAGATACAGCTCTAGCTCCTATAATCTGCTTCCTACACATGAGAAGACAAACAACTATTGATCTACTTTCTCTCCTAATGTTACAAAAATCCAATTCACTATATATATCCTGATCTATTTAACATGAGACCAGATCTAAGAATTTTCAAATAAAATACAAACACATTTAGGGTAAACCAATGATCTATTCAATAACATGTAGGAAACACATCAAACGTAATACCTTGGATGTGAAATCATTTATCTTTTCTCCTTGATCCTAATTCCTCCTCAGCTTCTCAATCCGACTAGGAAATTTGATTGTGGTCATTGTGATTGGAGAAGCACCTCTATAATTGGGCATCATAACTCTGCAAAATATTCTTCTCCCTCTTTATCAAGACTTTCATTATTTATATATATCCTTGGAAGAGGCTTGGGAGAGCTTCTATATCTTCTAGAACCCACTGGAAACTCGAATGTTGTGATTTTCTAGCCCTATGCCACAAAGATACAACTGATACCTCACTTACCTCTTCATAACTTTGCAAATCTAGAAGGTTGCAGGGCTCATCGCTTATTGCATTATAAATGACCAACAACTATCATCGCATGTTTTCTCCTATATTCCACGTGAAGACCGTAAAACAATGTCCTAAATCCTGAGAAAGAAATGTATTTTTACTTTCATCTTCTTCTGGATTCCCTTCTGGCATGTAGGGTGGAAATTAAGGCTATAACATATACTGCTAGCTATTCTACTTCGCACCAAATTTCTTTACTCCAAGTGAAATATTTGTTATATCCCCTTCATCATGTGTGATTCCAACTCATTTATAGTGGTATGTGTTACCATTTGTTGGCATTAATGTGAGTACCTTGACTTCAACAAGTGCAATCATCCTTCATTTAGGTTGGTGTGAGAAACTATCACCTAGAGTAGTGTGATCACCCTTCATTTCAAAACATTGTGATCACACTAACTTGATTTGGTGTGAACTGCCCTTCGAGTTAAAAATTTCCATTTCTCTTCATTTATATGGTATCATGTACCTTCATTTGAATAGGGGAATAGGTGTAAGTTTCTTTGTTTAAAAAAGTGCTCCATTGTTGTGATCTACCATTCTTTCAAAGTGTTAAAACTTTGATTTCTTTCATTCATATGAGTGTGAGTAACATTCGTTTTTTTGGTAAGGGAATGACTCAACCATAAGGATACAAGTTCCTCATCCAAAAAGATACAAACATATTTGTTGAAAGGGTGTGAATGCCTTTAACCTCATGTTGTGATTATCCCTTCACATTAATAGGTTAAATTTGATATTCAAGGTAATTATTGTGACTAGTCTGTATTAATATCGATTAATGGTTGTGAGTGCATTGAAGTGGATAAGTAAAGGGTTGGCCCACTATCACAAGGATCGTGATAGATTTAAAAAAAACACATCTCCCATATTGTCCCCCTGGGAGGCACCTACCAAATTTTTTTTGACCTCTAGTTCGGAGCCCCAATATCTCAATTAAAACCATTCATTCAAGGGAATGTATTTTATCTTCCCAACCTTCATCCCAAGGTGCCTTGGGTTTCCCTTTTGGTCCACTAAGAAATACCCCTAATAAGTTCTAAAACCCCCTCTCATAAGCCCTTCTCACATAAGATACCCTTTGAAGGGTCAATCACACATGAAAATATTGAGTATGGGTCAATCACAAATCCCAACATCCAGCTTGTCATTTAGATTTTTTTTTTTTTTAACTTAAAGGAAGCGTGGTAATATCGATGATAGTTCGTCGTAAGGAAATGAAGTTTTTTGACCAAGCATGGCAATATCGACGAAAGTTTGTCGCACTTTGCCACGGTTTTGCGTCATCAATTTTGTCTTTGCCAAACATTTTCATCGCTATTGCGAAGCTTTTTTGTCACGACTTTCCGCAGTTTTGTGTCGCACATATGGCATCTGCGTCGTAATCTATTGGTAAGTTTTTTAATTTGGCACGGTTGTTCGACCCTATTGTGAAGAAGTTTTGCCGCTATTGCTACACTTTATAAGGTAAACATGGAGGGATAATTTCGTCGTTGTTTACACAAATAACTCGTTCGTGGATATAGCGATGAAAAAATTTTCACGCAAAATAGTCTTTTCTTTTCTGGAAAATGCAATGGATATGTGTGGCAATAGCAAAGAAAAACCGTGGCAAATTTGGTCACATGTAGTAGTGTCTCTACCGCTCTACTTGGGATTATAATCTTAGATATTACTTTCTTATAATCAGATCTATAATGAGATGAATCATATTTAAACATTTTCATAATGAAATACAATTATATCAACCAATGATCTATTGATTAAATAAGAGAAATTACATCAAGCATACCATGGTTGTAGATAAATTTCTTATTTTCTCCTTGCTCATTGCTTCTCCCTTTAGCTTCTTAGTCAGCCTAGGCTCACTGGCTTATTTTTGTGACAAATAGGATAAGCACCTCTGCAAATGGGTAGCATAACCTTTCTCTTGAATTCTCCTCCTCTTTCCTAAGAGTTTCCTCTGTTATATATTTCTTTGGATGAGGCTTTAGAGAGCTTATAGATATTCTAGAGACCACTATAGACTCGAATGATGTGAGTTCCTAGGCACTTTCCACAAATATACAACTCATCCATATCCTATCACCTTGTAACCCCTTGAATCTAGAAGTTTAACAAAGCATCGCTTGTTGAGACACTAGCGACCAGCGAGGATCTTCACTTGTTGTCTACTAGGTGTCCCACAAGGATCTCCAAAAATAGGATAAACCTTACGAAAAACATGTATTATGGATTATGTCCTCTTATGGATTCCTCTATATCCTATAGGGTGGAAATTAATGCTATAACAGATTCCCCTTAATGTGTGAGGTAATGAAAGGAATGGATGGCCAAAATAAATTACAATAAAATAGTGTCCATGTGAGGTAGCATGGGGAGAGAGAAAAGGAGTTTCAAAAGTCAAAGAAGTCCTGCAAACAAACACCAAGGATAAGAGTATAAGTATACCATATCTTAGGTAGACATACTTGGACTCTAAATGAGTATGGACACCGATAAATACACTTAGGATCCATGATATTAAATGGTATACCATGGCCATGAAATAATATGTTATCTCTCCAAAAGTGACCCTAGACTGTAGATCAGGTGAGTTTGGTAAGATACAAATCTGGTTTTAATGCGTATAATTATCAATAGTGGATGAAATTGTATGATTGTTAAAACTTGCAATCATGAGACAAGAAAGAATATACTCCAAAAAAATTGGCTTCACACAAACTAATCATATGCTCAAATAGGATTAAATGAATATGGAGAAGTTACTATAATATGTAAAATCATACATACATCAGGTATACATGATAGTCAAGTTACAACAATGAAAGGTGTATTTGCAACTCATACCATTAATGCAATGAAAGAGAGGTTTCTTCCAATCATTAAACAAAACAATAAAAAAGTGAATTAGTCACTTATAACACAAACACACTGAATGATAGATATGAATAGGGGAAAATATGATTTCATTCACCGAAGAGTAAAAAATCCAGAAGTACAATCCTTTAATTCTTCAAGCCATACAAGCTTTCTCGAGTCCTCAAGATCGAACCTCTCGGGTCGAACTCCCTTCTTAAATCATTCTAATACTCTATAAGACTTACAATATTATTTTTATAACTTCAAATATCAGTGAAAACGCTAAAATTTGAATAATAACTCTATCATAGGATCCTTGTTCCCTCAAAGTGGCGTGGCAACATCTCGATAACAGAAAATAGAAAGCACTAAAATTTAGGCTAATGCTTGAAATGTCTCCAACATCCTATTTATGGCTGATGAAGTGTCCCTTTGAGCACTTCTCCCTTTGGAAGGTGGCTTCCCATCTCATAAATGACCCTTTAGACATCTGGCATGCATCCATTGAACACTTGGAATTTTCTTACTCCCTTCAAAACTTCCAGAACAAGAGTTTGCATCACAGTTCACAAAGCCTGTCTACAATTAAAACCAAAGCACCAATGTTCTTATTTGTATCCTTAGAATTTAAAACTAGAGTGCTTTAATCAATGAGGCATGTTTAGCTGAGGTCACAATAGTCACTTAAATGCCACATAAAATCTACTTTCATGTAAACTTTTTATTTTGCGTTGCAAACTGACTGTGTACTATGTTTGTTCCTTCTTGCATGTTTGATTAATTTTGGAGTGTTTTTGGAAACTGATGAAAGACTAGAGAGGATGTCATGAACTCTTTGTTGATATAATGTTTTGAAATCTTGTACATTGAACCTTTAATGTTGACACTGTCTACCTGAAACACTTGATTTTGTTGAGATTTCTTCCTCAATTATGTTTCATTTGCTTCCATCTATAAATGATATCTATGACTGTTTCTCTTGAATCCTCATAATGCAATGAAAAATGTTGATAATGTGTTGTAGATCTGTTATAATAATTTCCACAAATTAATGCAGGAAGTCCACAAAAATCCTTATGTAATAGCCACCAACTAATAAGATGAAAATTATCAACTAGAGCTCATGAAACCAAAGTTGTTGAGCAAAGTATAGTTACACGAATTGTGTGAGGCCTAAAAAACCTCTAGCATGGAGCTGTAAACTGGGAGAATCTCCTTGAAATTGGATCCAGCTAAAAAACAAGTTTTTTCATCAGTTTGAATTGTGAGACGAGGTTTGCTTGCCTCCTTTAATTGTTTGTTCATGAAGAGCCTCCTGGGTATTGGAAAGTCTACCATGCTTATAATCACATCTCTGATGTTAACTTGGACATTCATCTGTAAGTATAAATAATTTAAAGTAGGGCAACCCCAAGCTATTTCCAGTAATAGTCCCCTTGTTGTGTGCTCACTCTCCATCATCTTTTAAACTTGAGTTGTAGCACTTTCAATGGAGAAGTTAGAAGGTCACCACCCTCTGGAAAATCTTGTCTATAATGTATCGTTTCAAATTGATCAAGGTAAAGGTACAATGATGCTTAGAGATGGATCAAAGTTGAAACCACTATAACAACCTATCCTCAGACGAAAAGATGAAAAAAGATTTTCACATTAGCATCCACCAGTGTTTAGATTATATTTACTCAATCCCCTACCCTAGATTAATTTTACAAAGAACAAAGCAAGTAAACATACTGTGTACATTTGGGCATGCCTCATTGTGATTCTTCAGGTAATAGTTACACAAAACGCTACACAGAAATTGTGTGGAAAGAACAATTTCAACACAATTTCAACACAAGGACATCTCTAGCTTAGGTCTCCAAGCTCATAAAGGGATATTCATCTCTTTCTAGTGTCCATGAAATCTTAAAACATTCATCAACAATTAAACTACATCTAGACTATCTAAATTATGACAATGGAGACTACAATATGACATAGCCAACACGACAAAGAAGATTTAGATCCCTATCAAACAAGCCTAGAGTGTTAAAACTCTGGGCCATTGGCTCCACACCAATAGTAGAAACAACCTCATATGAATGAACCGCATAATCTTCCTTGTAACTTTACAAGCCTCCAACATGTCATGGGTTTATGGTGCAAAGTGCATGATTGTGTCTATTCCCTCGACCTATGGATACTCATTCACCTTCGGAATGGTCATGTCAACATCTACAAAAACTTAATAGTTGTCACTTTTTAAATACATGTGAATATGGAAATACTCCTTCATTTCATCGGTAGATTGAACAGTGGTTTATTTTTACCATTTGTGAGGCCAATATCGACTGAAAACAAAACAAGTGGATTTCGAGAAAAACCAGGTTTGTGCCATCGACCTACCTTCCAATCATTATCCATCGAGATTTTCCCACCGTTGATCATCTTGGTGTTTAATTTGGTATTATTCCTACCAAACTGAAGGTCTAGCACGGAATAAAATGGCAGTTGCTACTAGCAAGAAAACAAAACATTGCACCTCCAAGGATCTTTAATTGGCTATCCTTGAAACTAAACCCTCACAGGTTTCCAGCTATTTCAACCATAAATACTCACAAGCTTTTCATTAGCACCTTCAACATTCGAGCTTGGTACCTGCAAGTATATTCATTTTGAATTCCTTCTTTGGTGTTGGATTTGTTATGTGGATCTGATATTGGCATCGTTTTTCCTATGGCTTTGTGATCGATAGTCTCGTAGATGTTTCCCCATCGACATATATGTTGTCATTCAAGCTTGGCATCCACCTCCATATCTGGACATTACTTTACCCATGGAGTTGATACGCATGATGAATACCACCAACTTGGGACCTGTATAAATGCATTCAACAACTTCAAAGGTTTGCATCTAACATATGGAACATTAAGGTTCAAACATTTGTTTTTTGGCGCTTTGTTTTAACCTTTTTTCTTTATGGGATATATCCCATATTGATTGGGAATAAACAAATGGAATACGCTTATATATTCCAATGGTTATATGATTATTGGACAAGTTGAACACAAAGTCCTTGTGCGCTCCTCCTCCATGTGACTTGGTTTGATATATATTGGTTTGAACTTGGTACATGCATTAGATTTGGTGTTTGTCCTAGGAGTTGGGTTAGACACTTGTAGGAAGTAGGTTTGAATAAATAGAATACACAAAATGCACACACCATCTTTTGTTTCGAAAATGTTTTACACAATTTTTATAAAAAATGTTTTAATAACAAAAGTATTTTTTTTGTTAAAAAACATAAATATAAAAAGCTAAGACCGGGGAAAAATACAAAAATTTTCGAAAATGTTTTACACAATTTTTATAAAAAATGTTTTAATAACAAAAGTATTTTTTTTGTTAAAAAACATAAATATAAAAAGCTAAGACCTGGGAAAAATACAAAAATTTAAGACTGCCTGAACGCTTTTCAAATGCATATTTGAAGGACATGGATCTAAAGGTTTCTAGGAAAAATAAATGAATGAGATATTTTCAAGATTTGATGGAGAGTATGGAGGCTATGACAACTGCTAAATTTACCAAAAACCTAAGGATTTGGTAAATTTAGCACAAATTTGACGAAGGAGATAAAATATTTTATGGTGCACATTTGAGTGCTAACATTGGCTCCAACTGGGATGGAGGCTTCTCTACGAGGCTCCAAGAACCTAGTAGTTCCAGTGGCCTTATGATTGGGCGATGGAGTCACCTGTGCAACCAACCTATGATACCACCACGTCTTCAAGAAAACGGAAAGACCTGCTACAAACTGAAGGAAAGCAATGCTCGGGAAACGAGCTTATTACCTATACTACCCTACCCTAACCAAATATGCAACTTGGTCAAGTAAAATAATATTTCCACAACAAAAATTCAAGTAACTTCTAGACTGAAATAATCCCATCTATATCACTGATCAATAAATACTGAAAAAAATATAACATCAGTGATATAGATTCCTTCAGAAAACCATCCTCACCCGCGAGTACTGGTGAAATAATGAAATGTGAAACTTTTAGAGAATGTGAAAAATATGACTCCAATAAAATTGCAACTGGATCCTCAAAACCATGATAAAAAACGTGTTGATTTAGAAAAGACAACTTCTCATGCATACTTTCCTCTTTGCTTGAAAACATATAACCTTCTTGTTCTTTTGTAATCATCTCTTGATCATCAAGAGTAATAATCTCTTTTTCAGAATAAAGGTCATAAGATAATTGTATAACAGTATTTAAAACATCTTGATTAAGATCAGTTAAGAATATCTAATTATCTATACAATCAATTGTTACTGCATGCTCAAAATGATTTGGAAATCGATCATAAACATGATATACATCATGATCCACAGAAAAATATGAAAATACTCAAGAATTTTGTTCCAAATCTAAACCATACTCACAATCTTCTTGTTGCTCGAAATATGAAATATACTCACATTATTCTTGTTGTTCATATGCATGTAGATTTTCAAAGTATGCCTGATCTTGAATCCTCTTGCAAGCTCGAATGTTCTCCTCGACTTCTTCTGCATCTTTGAACAACCATCTTAAAGATGAAGATTTCCTTTCTCTTAGGAGAAGGAAAAGATTTTGATAATGATCTCTTATATAATATATCATGGTAGCAGTCTCGGAAGGTCAGATCTCCAATGGATGCTATGATAAACACTATAAAACCTCATGTTGAAAATAGCCAAAGATTCTTCATCCCCTCTCCTCAAAGCATAAAAATCAGTCAAGTATTGATCAAGGAACTTTTTCTCACCCCAATACTTTAAAAAGGAATTTCATAGCTCGATCCAAGAACCAATACAATCGGCTCCCAAACCCTTAAACCACATAGAAACATCTCTAAACAAGGATTTGGAGAACAACCTCATGGTAACATTTTCATGTACTATCTCAAACTAATCAAAAAAGTTCTGAAAGGCTTCCAAATGCCTCTTAGTAGTAATATGATCCTCTCTAGAAAAATGGGGAAGATACTTGAAGAAGTCAAGAGGGTAAGGATGAAGATAAGATGGTAGTATTAAAGGTTTAATGTTAAGCCCTAATGTTGTCTCATTACCCCTTAATTGGGGCATATTATATTAGTAATGTTATTTTATTTATGTCGGCTTTAGGCCATTAGTTGTAATTATACCTCCTAGTCTCCTATATATACCAAGGAGACATTTTCATT
>ML783878.1:135084-155839 GCA_009831015.1 Picea engelmannii | reverse complement strand
ATTAGTTGTAATTATACCTCCTAGTCTCCTATATATACCAAGGAGACATTTTCATTTTGAATCATCTTGTACTTGAACATTTAAGTGGGGTAAAAGGAGGTTGCCCCCTCGAAGAGGCTTATTATCTGAAATTATCTCTGTTTTAGGGTGTTGAGTACTTTTTCTGAGGTTTTTCCATGCTATATTGATGTTTGGTTCTTAACATTTAAACATTTTGTCTCTAATTCTAGTTTGGCAATAGTGGGCTGAAAATGAGATTTAACAAACTGATTGCAAGGTTCAACAATAATAGCATAAGGTGATAATATTTGAGAAGATTTTGAACCAATTTGATCATCCTCAAGGTTATAGGGTTGAGCATGTCTAGGGAGGATTGAGATATAAACCTCATTATTCTCAATAGGTTGAAGTGAGGATACAGGCTCAACATCTACAATATAAGCATAATGCAAATTTTCTTCTTCCAAGGATGGATATATTAAAGAAGTCTTATGATCATACGAATGGACAAAACATAAGATGATACTCTTTATATGTAAAGGGAAAGACAAAAATGAACTGATAAAGAAAAACAAGAGTTCATGAAGAAAAATCATGAATGGATACATGGTTTTTCCCTTTCATATGGTCATCTTTCTGTCAGCAGGATTCTTCCTTCAGTTGAGTCTTTGATTGTGGAGTCACCTGGTAGATGATTGCAGTCAATTTATGTGTCCCTCTCTTGTCTACCATCAAGAGATGGATCTATGTCATTCTCCCAGGGAAGCTTGCTTCACACTTCGCTCCCCGACAACAATGCCATTATATTAGCTCTCAAAAAGTCACCCTAGACTGTAGATCATGTGAGTTTGGTAACATACAAATCGGGTTTTAATGAGTAGAATTCTCAATAGCGGATTAAACTATATGACTGTTAAAACTTGCACTCATGAGATAGGAAGAATATAATCCAACAAAATTGGCTTCATGTGAACTAATCAGATGCTCAAATAGAATTAAATCAATATGGAGAAGTTACTATAATATGTAAAATCATACATACATCAGGTATACATGACAGTCAGGTTACAACAATGAAAGGTGTATTTGCAACTCATACCATTAATGCAATGAAAGACAAGATTCTTCCAATCACTAAACAAAGCAAGATCAAAGTGAATCAATAACTTATAGCACAAATACACAGAATGATAGATATGAATAGGGGGAAATCTAATTTCATTCACTGAAGAGTAAAAAATACAGAAATACAATCCTTTAAGTATTCAATCCATACAAGCTTTCTTGAGTCCTCAAGATTGAACCTCTCGGGTCGAACCCCCCTCTTAGCTCATTCTAACCCTCTATCAGACTTACAATAGTCTTTTTATAACTTCAATTGTTAGTGACAATGCTAAAATTTGAATAATAACTCTATCATAGGATCCATGTGCCCTTGAAGCCGTGTGGCAACATGTCAATAACAGAAAACAGAGAACACTAAAATTTAGGCTAATGTTGGCAATGTCTCCAACATTGTCTTTATGGATGATGAAGTGTCCCTTTGAGAACTTCTCCCTTTGGCAGGTGGATTCCCATCTCATAAATGACCCTTTAGACATCTGGCATTCATCCATCAAACACCGGGAGCTGCTTACTCCCTTCAAAACTTTCGGAACAAGAGTTCGCAACAGAGTTTGCAACGCATGTCTGCAATTAAAACCAAAACACCAATGTTCTTATTTGTATCCTTAGCCTTTAAAACTAGAGTGCTTTAATCAATCAGGCATGTTCAGCTAAGGTCACAATAGTCACTTAAACACCACAAAAAATCGACTTTCATGTAATTTTGCTATTTTGCACTGCAAACTGACTGTGTACTCTGTTTGTGCCTTCTTGCATGCTTGATTTCTTTTGGATTTTTTTTGGAAACTGATGAAAGGCTAGAGAGGATGTCGTGAAATCTCTATTGATATAATTTTTCAAAATATTTGTACACTGAACCTTTAATGTTGACACTGTCTACCTAAAACTATGGAAGTTCAGATTTCTTCCTCAATTCAGTTTCATTTGATGCCATATGGAAATTATATCTATGATTGTTTCTCTCGAATCCTCATATTGCCAAATGTTGATGATGTGCTTCCAATCTATTATAACCATTTCCAGAAATTAATGCAGCAAGTCCACACAAAGCCTTGCTAATAGCCACCAACTAATATGAAGAGAATTATCTATTAGAGCTCGTGACACCAAAGTTGTTGAACATAGTATAGTTCCATGAATTGTGTGAGGCCTCAAGAACCTCCAAGATGCATCTGTAAAATGGGAGAATCTCCTTGAAAGTGGATCTGGCTAAAAAAAACTAGTTGCACCAGTTTAGATTGTGCCAGGAGGTTTTATTTCCTTCTTTAATTGTTTGTTGATGAAGAGCCTCCTGGGGGTTGGCAAGTCTACTAGGATTAAAATCATATCTTTGTTGTTAACTCGGACATTTGTCTGTAAGTGAAAATAATTTAAAGCAGGGTAACCCCAAGCTATTTCCGGTAATAGCCCCCTTACTGTGTGCTTACTGTCCAACATCTTTTAAACCTGATTTGTAGCACTTTCAATGGCGAAGTAAGAAGGTAAACACCCTCTAGAAAATCTTGTCTATAATGTATATATTTTCAACTTCATCAAGGTAAACGTACAAGGATGCCTAGAGATGGATCAAAGGTGAAACCACTATAACAACCTATCCTCAAACGAAAAGATGCAAAACGATTTTCACATTAGCATCCACTTGCGTTTAGATTATATTTACTCAATCCCCTACCCTGGATTAAGTTTACAAATACCAAAGCAAGTAAACATATTGTGTACATTTGGGCAGGCCTCATTGTGATTCTTGAGCTAACAGTGACACAAAACTCTTCACAGAAATTGTGCAGAAAGAACAGTTTCAACACAATCAACACACAAGGACATCTCTGGCTTAAGTCTGCAAGCTCATAAAGGGATATTCATCTTTTTCTAGTGTCCTTGAAAGCTTAAAACATTCATCAGCAATTAAAATACATATAGACTGTCTAAAGTCTGACAATGGCGATTGCAATAGGACATAGCCAACATGACGAAGAAGATTTATATCCCTAGCAAACAAGCCTACAATGTTAAAACTCTGCGCCATTGGCTCCACACCAATAGTAGAAACAACCTCATATGAATGAACCACCTAATCTACCCTGTAACTTTACAAGCCTCCAACAGGTCATGGGTTTATGCTGTAAAGTGCATGATTGTGTCTATTCCCTCGACCTCTGGATACTCATTCACCTTTGGAATGGTCCTTTCAACATCTACAAAAACTTAATAGATGGCACTAGTTAAATACCTGTGAATATGGCAATACTCCTTCATTTCATCAGCAGATTGAACAATGGTTTCGTTTTACCATCTGTGAGGCCGATATCGACTTAAAAAAAAACACGTGGCATCCCAGCAAAACCCAGTTTGTGCCATCGTCACGCCTTCCAATCATTATTCGTCAAGCTTTGCCCACCGTTGATCATCTTGGTGTTTGATTTGGTATTCGTCCTCAGAAACTGAAGGTATAGCATGAACGAAAATAGAAGTTGTTGCTAGCAAGAAAACAAAACATTGAACCTCCAAGGATCTTTAGTTGGCTATCATTGAAACTAAACCCTCACAAGTTTCCATCTATTTTAACCACGAATACTCACGATATTTTCCTTGGCGCCTTCAACATTTGAGCTTGGTACCTGCAAGTATATTCATTGTGAATTCCCTCCTTGGCACTGGATTTATCATGTGGATATGATCTCGGCATTGATTTTCCTATGTCCTTGTGATTGACAGTCTCGTAGATGCTTCCTCGTCGACATATATGCTTCCATTCAAGCTTGGCATCCACCTCCATATCTGGACATGGCTTTACCCATGGCGTTGATACATATGATGAATAACCCCAACTTGGCACCTGTATAAATGCATTCAACAACTGCAAAGGTTGCATCTAACATTTTGGAACAAAGTCCTCGTGGGTTCCTCCTCCATGTGACTTGGTTTGATATGTATTGGTTTCAACTTGGTATATGCATTGGGTTTGGTGTTTGTCATTGGAATTGGGTTAGACACTTGTCGGAAGTAGGTTTGAATAAATAGAATACACAAAATGCACACACCACCTTTTGTTTCAAAAATGTTTTACCCAATTTTTATAAAAAAATGTTTTAATAACAAAAGTAATTTAAAAAAAAAAAAACATAAATATAAAAAGCTAAGACCTCAGAAAAATGGAAAAATATAAGATTGCCTAAACGTTTTTCAAATTCATATTTGAAGGACAAGGATCACAAGGTTTCTAGGAAAAATCAATCAATGATAGCTCGTCAAGATTTGATGGAGAATTTGGAGGCTATGACAACTGCTAAATTTACCAAAAACGTAAGGATTTGGTAAATTTAGCATAAATTTGACGAAGGAGCTAAATATTTTTATGGTGTGCAATTGAGTTCTAACATAATACATAGTGGATCCATGTCATCAATAAGAGCATATCCATGAGACAATAAAATGTGGATCTACATCGTGAACTCAATCATAGCCACCAACAAATAACATGTGGATCTATGACACAACATATAGATATGAGGAAGACAACAAGCACTGAGAAAACTGCTCCCAAATTCTTCAAAGTACTCATATATAATTTATATAATACATCACAACTTGGGAGGGGATGATGAAAAATAAGGATATGGCCCCAAACCAAGGTCTTCATCCCAAACCCTGATGTTACGAATATACAACATGTGAATAGATGAGTTGATGTTGAGCATGGTAGAAACCATCTGATTAACGATAATTGATGTATACCCTTAACATATGCGAGGGGACCCATCGATGATGAAGGTGTACCCCAAGGTACCTAGTATAATATAACGAGTGGGAATGGATGAGCTAGTGTTGAACACTCATAGAATCAATCAATCATGGGTCAATGTTGTAAACCCATTTTCAATCACGAAGAGGCCTACCACTGATGACAATAAGATCCAACATACTAGTTGGCTTATAGATCCCTCTCCTAGATAATGTGATGAAGTCGATAGGAAAAGATCTATTAAAGGAGGGCCTTTATGTATCCCCCATGAATTGACACAAAACATGCACTGAGAGATGATGTGAAGAGAGAGTATCACAAAGCACAATTGACATAGAGATGGACAAATCAAAATGTCAACAAAATAGTAGATGGCCAACTCATGCTTAAACTTCCCTTGAACATATAGCATGACACAATGGTGACTTGGAAGCAAGAAACAAGAGCTAGACGAATATAGTGCAACAACACAGGAGGCATCAAAGAACTCTCCAGAATCATTGGAAGAGTAACCAATTGAAGAAGTATCTCTGACTCATATTACTGGGATGGCTCCTAAGAAAGATAAAACCCAATTTTATGACGAGGACTTAAACAAATTCCATGTTCAAGGTGTTGATATTATGGTAGTTTATGGAGGTATTAACCTCTATGTGTAACCTTTGACAATGCTAGAATATTCTGGGAAGCAAGAGAAACCCTAAACAGATGTGTAGAAACCCTATAAGGCATGTCGGTTCAATAAAATAATTAATATTTAAGTGTTAATGTATAAAAGAAGAATTCGTCATGGAAAGGTGACAAATATCACTATAAATAAGAGGGTTCCAGAGCTTATTTGTTACTCTTACTCTCACAACTGCATACGACTAGTGGTGCACAAGTTTGGAGAGGGAGTACAGTTATAGTTGTTGCAACTAGGACTTTGGATTTTGGTTGGACTTTCTCTTGGTTATGGTTTGTAATTTCTTCTTGGTATTTGGTTATTCTTGCTTGGTGTGCTACCCATGGAGAAAGGTGCACTACCTTGGTTGGCTATTGTTTTGCTTCCAAAATTATTCTGTCTATCAAGGTTAAGGTGATTGAGGGTCGCCTTTGTGCCTATGGTTGGGTGACAATATTGTTATATTGTCTATGGAAAAATGAGCACACTTATTAATCTAATAGGTTATGGGCCCACACTATCTTCAGACAGTTTAACCACTGGAAGATAGATTGGGAAGTTATTTTTTAAGCTTTTTATGGCACCAGTTACAGCTGTAGCTAATTTGTTTTATAATGTAGCTGCAACAAACCCTAACCCTTGTGTTCAAGCACTTATGATGAAGTGTTTGACCTAATTCCTTGAGATCCTAGTCTGCCCTAGCCTAGTGAACCTCTTGGTAGTTTCATCTAGCAAAAACTTCAGGTTTGATTTTTTTTCAAAGTCAAAGTCAAAGTCAAATGTTGACTTCTAGTCAAATTGTTTTTGTGGTCAAAGTTGAAATTTTAGAGTTTTCTATCTTTTTCTAATGATTGAATCTTCTGATTTAATTTCTGATCTCTTCTTGTCAAGATGGTATCTAGTTTCAGATTGGAAGACAAGCTGGACGATGCTACAAGACTTCAAAGGTATGCACTTGTATATGCTATCCAAGTTATATCATCTAGAAAAAAGTGAGTATGTTTGCAGGAAAAGTATTAGAGACCTTTTCCAAGCTGTAATATTAGATTCAGTGCATTCATAGGAACAAGTGCACCCTCCATAGAAGTTGAGGTTTAAGGTTCTAGGTTTGATTAAATTCTTAAGCTTCAAATTTGTGTATATCAAGGGTGATAGTTGCTACATTACAAATTGTAAAAGTAGTCTTTGAAACATTCTATTATTTCTAGGTGCAATGAATACTCCACTGCATATGAATACCATTGATATATATTCTTATTGTACTTGTTCACAAGTTGAAATAACATCTCCTCTAGATAGATATTTCTTGTTTTCTCTTGTTGTTCTTGTTCCAAGCAGGTACCCTTGTGAAATATGTTTGATAAACAATCCTTGTGGAAGTTGTTATAGAAGAATTTTATAAGGATGAAAAAACTTCCATATGCACAACAATCAAAACAGATGGAAACAAACTTAAAGAGACTTAGAGGAGTCAAACTCAAAGGAAGTCATAAATCAAAAGGAAACCAAAATAAGATTGTGACACTTTGTAGAAAGAAACAAGAAATGCAACAGATGGAAGCATGGACTCTCTCAGATGGAGGGAGTTGATCATCAAATTCCAAAAGAAGATCATGCATATTACTCATTCAAGAATGAAGTCGAGATTAGGAGGGAGATAATCCCCAATGGTATGATCCATTGAATAAGAATTTGGAAATACTATGAAGTATCTATCCCTGTTCTTCATTGGAAGTAGCAGCCATGATAAACAACACATGTTCAATTTGACTCTAGAAGAAGTATTCTTCGAAAAGAAGCCTTGAATATCCTTGGTTGTCCATCTACATTTATGTTCCTATGCCAGAAGGTTAGATCCTTCAAGAAATAAGGGCATGTAATCTATAGAAGACTCGATGGACTCAAACATTGAAGAGAAACATGAGGACGAACATGAAGATTCCAAGAAAGAAAGAAAAGTTAGAACAACCAATTGAACCAGTTTGAAACCACTAGAAGCAGTCAAACAAAAGGAATGTAAGGAAGTGGTGATGAATAACAATGTATGTGAGAAATTTTGAAAAATACTTAAGCATTGATAGATACAAGGAGAGACTCATGGATAGAGGGTTCTCCCAATAGGAGGGAGAATACTATGATGACATCTTATTCTATTAACAAGATATACCTCTACCTGATCCATTATATATCCTATAGTGTTGTGGGTGGGAAATCCCTCCTACGAACTAGCATTAAGGATTTTATCATGCATGCAAAAAAACCTAAATATTCCTACTTCTTAGCATCATACCAATCCTAAACCCCATTATTCATGTGCAAATACAAGGTTAAAAAGATCAAGTTACTGTACCTTAGTTTCTGTGTTTGATGTCGATCCTTTTAACATTTGGTCACTCTTTGACTGCAACTCTCCTCCCAACGCTGACCTGCATTCATAAAAGACAAACGAAGAACTCCACATGCATATGATCTATAAACTAATGGGTTAGAGATTCTATCAAATTTAAATATTGACAATCTCATATGGCGGGACATGAAAAATACTTCTTTTTATTAATATCACAAGAGTAACCTTACAATAGTGAGATCGCCCACTGCTCCTCGAATCTAGTCATGGGCTCCTCTTCAACTGTGCTCTAACTGCTTCTGTATATGCTTCTCTTCACACACTAGTTGCAAAAGGTTGGGACAAAGGGAATGCGAAATCCGGTAGAGTTTCTTTACAGTTATTTCCCCCCTTCCAAATGGGACCCCTACCCCTTCTTTAATAGGATATAAAAGGCTAGGTATTTGGACAAGTGACTGTCTATGGACGGTCAAACGATTTAGGTAACTTACCCAAAACTATGAGTTCAGTCTGCAACTTTCCTTTTTTAGTGATTTTGTAGGTATACACGGGTTGTAGTGGGACAACCAGCGTATACAGGCATGATGTAGTGGAGCAGGGTGCATGTGCCTTAAAAAAGGGTGTTTTTAATAAGATATGTTCAGTAGTGGTTTGGAAAAATATGTAAAATGAGATGGCTTGATGCCAGGTAAACATATCTGGTGAAAATTAGGGTTATAACATATAGTATCCATGGGTTGGAGTTTACATCAGATGAATGTAAATATTTTTCTTCTGAACATAGTAATTAAAGAAGAAGCATATGTAGAGAAACCTCAAGGTTTTTAGGTATACCACAAAGAGACCCTTGTATGCATATGGAAGAAGACCTTGTATGGATTCAAGAAAACTTGATGTAGAGCCTCTAATGTACAACATAAGCGTGGTAAAAAATTCCTAGGACAGAGGAAGTATCTTGAAATGGCTCTTCAGAAGTCTGGGATGATGGATTGCAACTCCATGGAAAACTACCATGATGACAGATATGAAGAGGTTGAGAGACTCTAATCCAATAGACCCGTCTCTGTATTGAAAATTGATTATCTCATTAATGTATTTGGATAATACTTAGTAAGATGCTTTCTTTATGGGATGTTTGAGTTATGATATACAACTGCATGGATTTATCAATTCAGATTGGGTAGGTGTTGACTGGCGAAAATGACCGTCTGTCAATTGGAAGAACAAGTCCTGTACGGGGTTGTCTAAATAACCCAAGCCATTTGATATAACTTGCTCTGACGGGTTTAATGGATCTGTTGGCCAATCTAAGAATCCTAAAAGAGGGGAAATGAAAGAAAAGAAATAATAACTAATCACTAAATTAGTATATATATGTACAAATATTATAATGCAACTGTAATAATCATATTTAAACAAAAGATTGATTACTTTTATACATAGATTATTTACAAACTGCAAGTTTTGATCTAAACTTGCTAAACTCTATGTGACAAATGATTGCTTCGCGAAAGCAGATAAAGAAAGCACATAAAATATTTTTGGTTTTTTCTTTATAACTCAAAAGGACTAGTAAAAAAAGTTGCTATGAAACAAAACACATGGATAGTCAAAAGAAAAACCATACATCTGTGTTCCAGTGATGAGTAGCAAAAGAAAAGGAAAATAAATGATCTAACATGTTAGTAAGTTAACGCTATATATCCAGACATGTGTATGATTAGATAATATCCAGCCAGCTTGTCCAAGAGGGAAGCCTGCAACGAACCTTAAGATTGTTCTGAATAAATGGGAAACAATGTGTTGGAAATTTAGTTTCAATAACAAAACGTATGATACAAATAGTCCCAGTGATCTTATGATTTACAAGCAATTACAGTGAGATAAATCTTATTGCAAGAACTTTGCATTTAAACATTCAACATAAAATTAAAGATAAATCTCATCATTTGAGTTGAATAGATGATCACCCTATATAATATCTGAAGCATCACATATGAACAACATTTCACAGGAATTATTCCAACAACACAATAGATTATGCAGACTAAAGTTGTCGATAACCTATTGTCATATTAGAATAAACAGAACTTAAACAAAGACACCATACACAAGAAGCTAAAGCTGTAATGTGTACTTTTGTTTCATTAAAGTCTGCAAATTAATCATCCACCTTCAGCTCCAGGCTAAGATGATCTTGATTGCAAAAAATTACAAGTATTTAAAGAGTTTAGAAAAGCTAAACCTCCCATCTTGTGGGATAAGATCAAATCTTTAAAAATGATTTATTAACTACAAAATAGAGGGTGATGTAACCACTCCATATCACACTATATCTCTTAGAACTGACACAAAATTCTTTTTGTCTCCCCAAAAACAGGCCAAAGAAATGGCTAATAGGCTCAACAATAGTCCATATCATCAGATCATCATCAGTTACTCGATATCCTGAGAGAAAAAGTGAAAACAAAGGAGTTTAGATATTATTAAAACCAATAATTACCAAAAATTCGAATGAAGATGAACTGGCTACAGAATCAACTGATTCTGTAGCAAGTTTTATTTTAACAACATAAATCTAATTTAATCTATTAAAATAGGAAAAATGAATAAAATACAACTAAGGCAATCAAATAAATCTTTACCTTATAACTGCATGCTAAATTTGATTCACAGAATCTCATAATTGACCACTGTTGTAACACTCTCAACATTCTTAACTATTATATTCCCAGTCCTTTTCAAACACTTATCCTGCCTTTGAACACTAGACTTTAACCTATGATTTTCATCCTTTAATGAATCGATCTGAGTAGTGAGGGTTTTGATCTGCAATTGAAGAGTTGGTAAGTCTGCATAATACTTTTTTATCCAAAACAAAAAAAATTCACACCATGTATCTCTGGTAGCTATTTGATGTCCACGGCCATGTGTTATAATGTATCCACTGATGCCTGTGGTTTTTTGATCAAGCTTGATACCAGGAAATCCTTGGCTATGCTTCAGGAAGGGTGGAAAATTATCTACGAAATTCTAGGCATGGCCGAGATCTGGTTTGAGGCAAGGAGGGTCTTCTTCTGCCAAGAATCTCTCGATCTCAGAATCGAAGATCTCATGGACCTTGATCATTTTGATCAATCTCATCTGAGAGTTCGATTTATTTCGTAGGCTCCTAGAGATCAACCTACCTACCCTTTTATTTTTAAACCCTATATCTGTGTCACCCTTAGACAGTTTTCATGAAGGCTTGTTTGCATTTTTAGAAGAGGTGTCAGAGTAGGCATGCTTCTCACGACCATGAAATTCAAAGGCTGTCGGTCCAACATTTGTTTGTTCAGGCATAGGCTCATTGAGGATGACCCTATCATAGGCTTCATTAGATGAAAGGACTACTCTATCAATGGTAGGGATTGCATTTTATTCCATCATGGGCTTATCAACCTCTATGGGACTGGGTGTAACAAAACCATTTCGAATTAGGAAGGTGTCCTAATTATCATTTTGCAATTTTAGTTGATGAACTAACAACATCTTTATCAACCCGTGATGAAACAGACTGGAGTTTAAACACTGTCTCTTATACCTTTTGGTCATCTTATACATACTTCTCAATAAATAAAAAGGCATATTCAATTGAAACCCGATGAAGTTCATCAACAAACGTATGTGACAGAGGAAAATAAGGCCAAATCGACCCTCCCATGTAACAAATTGTCTCGGGATTGATAATAAACCATGCCACTGAGTTTTAAACAAGGATACATGCATACTTTATCACAACATATGATCTTCCTGGAGGTAAAGAACAGGCTCCATGGTACCTCTTCTACCTTGGCATTTTTAAACCATTTATGCCTGCTAAGTGGAAGACCCGTCGCATGTCCTAAAAATTCCTTGGTGACCTCGATTTGAAAGTATCCTACCTTGGCTCGACAGCCATCAAAAGAGAGGGAAAAATCTTGGGCAGTTTGCAAGTTAAAACCCTAAAATTTCTCAAGAAATTCGATCCAGCCTTGGCCTTTAAGGTCTTCCCTTGCATTATCACACAGGAAAAGGGTTTGCGAACCATTGGGTTCAATCCTTACGACCAAATCCATGAGGGTTCGGAAGGCACACAAAAAAAAACACAATGAGTATGAAAGGTTTTTGGAATAGAGAAGACCAGATCGAAATCCCAGAAACCAAATTCATCAATACCCTAGCACGCATGAAGAGGGGTTCTTCAATACAAAAGGAAAGGCGTTTTGCAAAATGACGGCCAAAAGTACATACAAAACCCAAGACTTAGCTCGAAATGATGGGCCTATCATTGTCGGATTGGAAGCTCCCATAGTGTACAGGCTACGACCAGGTTCATTCAAATTTTATCATTGCGCCACAAGGTGGGGTTGATTTATAAATTTTGGGAGAGAGAAAAAAAAATCTTTTGTGAACTGAAGGGTAATGATAAGAATAGTTCTTACCAATATCCATAACGATATATAACATAGTTTAAACTCAATGGATCTTTGGTGTTCCAAACAAAATTCAAAGCACACTTCATAATTGATGAGCCACTTTAAAGCAATCAACAAGATGGGCTTCACAACAAAAATAGCCTTTATTAAAAAAAACCTGTAAAGACATCTATCTTTCATAAACCTTAGATAAAATGGTAATACAATCATAAGTTTTAATACTTCGTTCATGCTTTAAGTCATGAACGAAGCATAAAAATGAAGAAAAGAAAACACTAGGAATAACCGAAACATCATATTCACAGTTTCAAAAATTGCTTTCGGAAAGTAATAACCTTATAACGAAGCATATGAAGCTACATAATTTATTATTTTTCGCTTTAAAAGGTGAAAATATGTAGGGCTTCCAACAATGGCAACTTGCTGGGAGAAGCAGTTATCTCTGTATTACCGACGAGTTCAGGTGAGAATTATTAGAATGATTTGATATCAAAGAACAACGGAAATACATTAAGCGTCTTGACAATCATTATGTGGTCCAGATTCAGAGATATTTCATTAAAAAATGAAATCTGGTGATAGATTTTACAAATGAGAGCCACGATGTTTAAGTTAATGGCTCCAATATTGTTGATAGGGCCACTGCTGCCAGCAGGCGTCCATAGCCTCGACAGGGATGTCAATTAACCCACTCTGCTGCCTCTATCATATCCAATAAATTTCAATCCAGAATGAAGGATGCTTATGATCAATATCAAAATTTATACCTGCAAATTTTCTCTTACTTGACATCGCTTCGTTGCCAGCGGGCCTGTTCATCACCCCGTTCTTAAAAGAAGGGACAACGTAAAGATATTTTAATGATAGTCGTGTCTTCTGACAATTGCAAAGTGAAACCATGAAATCAATTCTGAATAGAAAAATCTCTTTAACTAATCCGTGTTTTAGGAAATTACAGCAGTTGATGCTCTGACAGTCCTTGACAGCTATTTTAAGATGAAGCATTCTATTTTCCCTCCTTGATCCAAAAGGTGACACAGACACAGTTTAACCAGAGAGCAGTGAAAACAAACAAAATGGAAAGAACCAAAAACAAAAAAAATATGTACAAAGATGGATTTGAAAACATCATGCAAAAAATCTCTTGGGAGACTGAAAGAAAATAGAAAAATATTGATTGATGTGAATGCAATCCTACTCGTGATACCTTGGGTTAGGGTTGAATTTACAGTTCATATTTATTTATCTCTTTACTCTCCATTTAATATTTTCATGACGATACTGCGTTTTTTGAAAAGAAATGTTCAACGAAAAGTAGAGAGAAAATGATCAAGTGGACTTCCCTAACAATAGTCATATTATGGTTCTCTTGGTGCGCCCACTTGTGCTCATGACTGAATTATTACAAAGAGAAACGATGAGGAATAAAACTAAAAGAAAACCTTCTCCTAAACCTACACTAACTACTAAACAAATCAGAATACTACGTGAAGTCATGCTTCCAATGTAGCCATAGGAGGAACTCCAATCCTGCAATGGAAATAAAATCAAACATTACTAACAAGAATGGTAATATATCAAAAATGACAGAAATATATCACACTTGCCTTCATAATCATCATTTAATTGCAATCTAAGCATGATCTTACCATTCCCTTGAATATTCTTGTTGTATGAATCCTCCAGCCATTCGACAATCTTGTCGTGATATGGGTCATAATGGCATGGGCGAGTGTAAGTAAGTTTGGAAAACTTGTCAAGATTATGGGGAAATCACATAACCATCATCCAAGGATGAAGTGCCCCATCCTCTTGACAATTCTCTAAGTGTTCATTAATTTCTTCACATGGAGGATCTAAAAGAAAGATGTCATGCCTACTTCCAAGATACCTAGGTAAAAACAAGGCAAGCACAACTTGTCTTTATTATGATTATTTTTTATATACGAATATTCAAGCCATCCTAAGATCCTATCACAAAAATCAGGATGCAAACCATGACTTTGATGAAATGAATATATCAATGGGGAACTCATCATAATAGGATTCGTGACATCAATTAGATCATTGGTTTGAATGCTTCCTTTGATGAGATTGATCATTTCAAAATGTGAAGCATAAACATTAAAATTCAAGCTAATCAAAGAACGAATATGAAACATAGAATGTTTGATCTCCATAAGATAGAGTGCATTGTCTTTTTCAACAATAAACTGTGTAAAATCATCTCGCAACATGTCATTTTCCCATGTGAGTGATGAAAGTGAAAGAGCCTCAAATCTGACTTTATCAATGTTATGTTTGGAATTAATTTCACCAAATCTTGGCATATCGAAAGGATATGATTGTGGCGGAAAAGAGTAGGATGTTGTAGGTAAGGTATCAAGTCCACCAGAATCTAAGAAGAGATCAGGATATAAAGAATAAAGGGAATCAGAAATAAGCACATGAAAAGAATCTCTTGAGCTATGATATTTAACAATGGTATTCTCAAGACATTTCTCTTCACTTTCTTTAAAACTCTCATTATGTTTTGGTGATAAATTCTTCGACATAATATGATCATATAGATTTTCCTCCCGTAGGATAGATAATTCAAAAATTACGTGTCAAACGTCTAGTCTTTCCTGTGGATAAAATACATTTTGAGGATGAAGGTTTAAGGTTTCTCCTTCCAATTGCATATCTTATTCTCTAATCAATTTCATTGGAATGTTAGAATTCTTAAGATCGTTTTCGTCACCTAAGTGTTCTTCAATAACTGAATTTAAATACTGATTAGAGAAAGGGTTAGAAGAATATGGACATTCATATTGACCCAAAATCAAATCTTCTTCCACGATGGTCGAGGATTGAGTATACAATGATTCATAGGAAAAACCAATTTGATTGTCAGTAAGAACATTTTTAATAGATTCTACCTCCCTTGCTTGTTCAAAAATTTTGAATGGATTCCTTTCATCCTCCGAACAAAATTCTTCTCGCAATTGAGTGGTAGGATTTGAAACTGATTCATCATTCTCTATTGAATGTGACTGGATGAAAGGGATGCAAGCATCATAGAGGATATTTAGTACAAATGACATGTCATCAAGATTAAATTTACAAAATACATGATAGATTCTTGTTGAAAAGTCTTCTGAAGATGAATTGCCATTGATTAGTAAAGTCTGAAATTCTTCACATAATTGATTGTAATCATAGTTTTCAAAAGCTTCTAAAAATTCATCTACAAACTGAAACCAATAAAAAATGTGACATGCTGGAAAGGACTTAAACTAATGTTTAATCCAACCTCTAAAAGTAAAAGCGAACAATTTTCATAAAACTCTTAAATCAAAAATGTCATCTTTGATGCATTTGCACCAAAACTTGTTAAGGTGGTCTTTAGCAGATGCATTGACTCCACCATCAAAGGTGAGTTTGGACAAGCGAGAGACTGTCTCGTTGGGAACATCGGGTAATGAGAAGTGGAAAGCATGTTCCAACACAGTGATTTGGGGAGCCATGGGGAAATTATATACATTCGAAATAAAGGCTCCTACAAAGCCAGATTGTCAGTCAACCCTCCTTCTAGTGCCATTTGTTGACAAGCGAAAATGACCGTCCATCAATTGGAAGAACAAGTCCGGTCCAGGGTTTTTTAAATAACCCAAGTCGTTTGATATAAAATTCTCTGACGGGTTTAATGGCTCTGTTGGCCAATCTAAGAATCTTAAAAGAGGTGAAATGAAAGAAAAAAAATAATAACTAATCACTAAATTAGTATATATATGTACATATATTATAATGCAACTGTAATAAGCATATTTAAACAAAAGATTGATAACTTTTATACCTACATTATTTACAAACTGCAAGTTTTGATCTAAACTTGCTAAACACTATGTGACAAATGATTGCTTCAAAAAAGAAGATAAATAAAGCACATAAAATATTTTTGGTTTTTTCTTTATAACTCAAAAGGACTAGTAAAAACAAATGCTATGAAGCAAAACATATGGATAGTAAAAATCCAAACCATACATCTATGTTCCAGTGATGAGTAGCGAAAGAAAAGGAAAATGTTAAGCCCTAATGTTGGCTCATTACCCCTTAATTGGGGCATATTATATTAGTAATGTTATTTTATTTATGTCGGCTTTAGGCCATTAGTTGTAATTATACCTCCTAGTCTCCTATATATACCAAGGAGACATTTTCATTTTGAATCATCTGGTACATGAATATTTAAGTGGGGTAAAAGGAGGTTTCCCCCTCGAAGAGGCTTATTATCTAAAATTATATCTGTTTCAAGGCGTTGAGTACTTTTCCTGAGGTTTTTCCATGCTATATTGAGGTTTGGTTCTTAACAGAAAATAAATGATCTAACCTGTTAGTAAGTTAACGCTATGTATCCAGACATATGTATGATTAGAGAATATCTAGCCATCTGGTCCAAGAGGGAAGCCTGCAATGAACTTTAAGATTGTTCTGACTAAATGAGAAACAATGTGCTGGAAACTGAGCTTCAATAATAGAACGTATGATACAAATAGTCCCAGTGATCTTATGATTTACAAGTAATTACAGTGAGATTAATCTTATTGTAAGAAATTTGCATTTAAACATTCAACAGAGAATTAAAGATAAATCTCATCATTTGAGTTGAATAGATGATCAACCTATATAATATCTAAAGAATCACATATGCACAACATTTACACAAGAAATATTCCAACAACACAATAGATGATGAAGACTAAAGCTGTCGATAACCTATTGTCATATTAGAATAAACATAACTTGAACAAAGACACAATCCACAAGAAGCTAAAGCCATAATGTGTACTGTTGTTTCATTAAAGTCTACAAATTAATCATCCACCTTCTGCTCTAGGCTAAGATGATCTTGGTTGCAAAAAATTACGAGTATTTAAAGAGTTTAGAAAAGCTAAACTTCCCGTCTTGTGGGATAAGATAAAATATTTAAAAACGATTTATTAACTACAAAATAGAGGGTGATGTAACCACTCCATATCACATTATCTCTCTCAGAACTGAGACAAACTTCTTTTTGTTTCCCCCAAAAAAGGCCAAAGAAATGGATAATAGGCTTAGCAATAGTCCATATCATCAGTTACTTGATATCCTGAGAGAAAAAATGAAAACAAAGGAGTTTAGATATTATTAAAACCAATAATTACCACAAATTCGAATGAAGATGAACTCGCTACAGAATCAGCTGATTCTGTAGCTAGCTTTATTTTAACAACATAAATATAATTAAACCTATAAAAATAGGAAAAATGAATAAAATAAAACTAAGGCAATCAAATAAATCTTTACCTTATAACTACATGCTAAATTTGATTCACAAAATCTCAGAATTGACCACTACTGTAACATTCTCAACATTCTTAACTATTATATTCCCAGTCCTTTTCAAACGCTTATTCTGCCTTTGAACACTGGACTTTAACCTATGATTTGCATCCTTTAATGAATCGATCTGAGTAGTGAGGGTTTTGATCTGCAATTGAAGAGTAGGTATGTCTGCATAATACTTGTCGATCCAAAACATACAAACTTCACACTGTGGATCTGTGGTAGCTCTTTGATGTCCACGACCATGTGTCAGAATGTCTCCATTGATGCCTGTGGTTTTTTTATCAATCTTGATACTAAGAAATCCTTGGTTGTGCTTCAGGAAGGGTGGAAAATTATCTATGAAATTCTAGGCCTGGCCGAGATTTGGTTTGAGGCAAGGAGGGTCTTCTTCTGTCAAGAATCTCTCGATCTCAGAATTAGAGCTCTCATGGACCTCGATCGTTTGATTGAGCTCATATGAGAGTTCGATTTATTTCGTAGGCTCCTAGAGATCAACCTACTTGCCCTTTTATTTTTAAACCCTATATCTGTGTCACCCTTAGACAGTTTGCAGGAAGGATTGTTTGTGTTTTTAGCAGAGGTGTCAGGGTAGGCATGTTGCACATGACCATGCAATTCAAAGGTTGTCGGTCCAACATCTATTTGTTAGGACATATGCTCATTGAGGATGACCCTATCATAGGCTTCTTTAGATGAAAGGACTTCTCTATCAATGGAAGGGATTTCGTTTTCTTCCATCATGGGCTTATCAACCTCTACGGGACTGGGTGTAATGAAGCCATTTCGAATTAGGAAGGTGTCCCAATTATCATTTTGCAATTTTAGTTGATGAACTAACAACATCTTTATCAACCCGTGATGTAACAGACTAGAGTTTAAACACTGTCTCTTTTACCTTTTGGCCATCTTATATAGACTTCTCAATAAATAAAAAGGCATATTCAACTGAAACCCGATGAAGCTCATCAAAAAACGTATTTGATAGAGGAAAACAAGGCCAAAGTGACCCTCGCATGTAAAAAATTGTATCAGGATTGCTAATAAACCATGCCTCCGAGTTTTCAACAAGGATACATGCATACCTTTATCACATCATATGATCTTCCTGGAGGTAAAGAATAGGCTCCACGATACCTCCTATACCTTGGCGTTTTTAAACCATTTATACCTGCTAAGTGGAAGACCCGTCGCATGTCCTAAAAATTCCTTGGTGACCTCGATCTGAAATTATTCTACCTTGGCTTGGAAGCCATCAAAAGAGAGGGAAAAATCTTGGGCAATTTGCAAGTTAAAACCATGAAATTTCTCAAGAAATTTGAGCCAGCCTTGGCCTTTAAGGTCTTCCCTTGCATCATCACACAGGAGAAGGGTTTGCGAACCATTGGGTTCAATCCTTATGACCAGGGCCATGAGGGTTGGGAAGGTACACAAAAAAAAACATAGTGAGTATGAAAGGTTTATGGAATAGAGAAGACCAGAGCGAAATCCTAGAAACAAAATTCATCAATACCCTAGCATGCATGAAGAGGGGTTCTTCAATACAAAAGGAAAGGCGTTTTGCGAAATGACTACCAAAAGTACATATGAAACCCGAGACTTAGCTCGAAATGATGGGCCTATCGTTTTCAGAATGCCACCTCCCACAGGGTATAGGCTACGACCAGGGTCATTCAAATTTTATCATTGTGCCACAAGGTAGGGCTGATTTCTAAAGTTTGGGAGAGAGAAAAAAAAATCTTTTGTGAACCGAAGGGTAATGACAATAATAGTTCTTACCAAGAGCCATAACGATATATAACATAGTTTAAATTCAATGGATCTTTGGCGTTTCAAACAAAATTCAAAGAACACTTCATAATCAATGAACCACTTTAAAGGAATCAACAAGATGGGCTTCACAACAAAAATAGCCCTGATTAAAAAAAAAATGTAAATACATCTATCTTTCATAAACCTTAGATAAAATGGTAATACAATCATAAGTTTTAATACTTCATTCATGCTTTCAGTCATGAACGAAGCATAAAAACAAAGAAAGGAAAACACTAGGAATAACCGAAACATCATATTCACAGTTTCAAAAATTGCTTTCGGAAAGTAATAAACTTATAATGTTAAGAACCAAACATCAATATAGCATAGAAAAACCTCAGGAAAAGTACTTAACGCCTTGAAAAAGAGATAATTTCAGATAATAAGGCTCTTCGAGGGGGCAACCTCCTTTTACCCCACTTAAATGTTCAAGTACAAAATGATTCAAAATGAAACTGTCTCCTTGGTATATATAGGAGACTAGGAGGTATAATTACAACTAATGGCCTAAAGCCGACATAAATAAAATAACATTACTAATATAATATGCCCCAATTAAGGGGTAATGAGCCGATATTAGGGCTTAACATGCCCCTCCCCTTGAGACAAGTGTTGTCCGCAATGCTTGAGTAACTCTGGATGCTTCTGTATAAAAGACTCATCTTCCCAAGTGGAATCTTCAGCCGATAGTTTCCTCCATTTAATGAGATACTCTGAAATGGATCTATTCCTTAGCTGGATAATTCTTGTGTCAGTGATGGCTTCAGGCTCCAATATGATTTTTCCTTCCTCGTCAAGTTCTGGCAATATAGTTTGAACTCGAATCTTGTCACCTATAACCTTCTTTAAGCATGAAACATGGAAAATTGGGTGTACTCGTGAAGATGCAGGCAGCTCCAATTTGTATGCCATAGTACCAATCTTTTGCAACACCTTATAAGGTCCATAGTACTTTGGTGATAACTTATTATCCTTCTTGGCTTGCTTGAGGGACATCTATTTGTATGGTTGTAGTATTAAAAACACCCAATCCCCTACTTCAAAACTTCTTTCACTACGATGTTGATATGCTTGTTGTTTCATGTGATTATGTGGCATGGTCAAGTTGTCCTTTAAGATTTGGAGAATTTGTTGTTGATTCTCGATGTGATCTTCCACTGCTTGAACCTTAGATTTTTATTTTAGAGAAGAAGTGATGGAAGGAGGGTGGTATCCATAAAGTGCCATAAATGGTGTCA
>ML783878.1:94451-111523 GCA_009831015.1 Picea engelmannii | reverse complement strand
ATGACCTGTACAGAGCTGTTAAAACCATAATCATTTAAACAAATGCATCGACCAGCCAACAGGTGAATCATCACCTCTACGTGCCATTCATCCGAGTGAGAATCAACACCTCATATGATAATAATGTGCCAAGTGTTGAGTTTTAAACAAGCACAGTACCAACATTAACTATTGATCCAACGTGCCAATTCCATCGTTCAATCTATCGCTCAAACATAGGGTTTACATAGCTCGGGACTTATGAAAAATTAAACGTATAATCCAACTTTGCAAACATAGTATGTCAAGTATAGATTTGTAAAGTCGAATATGATTAATTCATGCGCCTTGAACCATTGCTATAATACCTTATAAACTTGTCCATGTATTCGATGCATATGGTAATGTTTTCATTCCAATCTTTTGAGAACAATATGATAAAAACTTTTCATATAATAACTGAGTGAGAATCCATAATAAGGAGAAAAAGCAATAAGACCAAATCCATTACAATTTTTATAAGATCGAAACAAGACCAATAACTTTTATGCCCAAAGGTTTAACAATCAAATATATCCAAATGTGTAATCAAAATAAGATAATGCTCAAGAACATAAGTTCGAGACAACCTTTAGCAGTCATGTGATAAACCAGTGATTAAGCGTCTTTCAGTAAATCAACCAAAAACGATGACAATCTAAGCAACGAAAGAAGTGTTTTCACACTTTCAGTTGTGAAAACTGAAACGAAATTAAATCGTAATTGTCACACAAAATGAGACGAAATGTTTAAAATCAAAATGCGACAATGATTTGTCGTAATACGACAAGGTGTAGGCAGCTTTTTGAGAGTAATAAAAAAAAAATGGGTTGGCTGCCAACAACCCCATCAAACATCATTTCACATCTCGTCGTTCTACTGACGACACATATATCGTCGATTGTACGATTATTCTAGCGGACACATGTCATATCTACTTTCACTTTCCAAGCCCACTATGGACGTCACAACTATGACGTCAAAAAGTATCACCTGCGATGCCACAAGGGACGTCTTAACACTGACAAGAGGCATATATCTCTGAATTTTATGCCTCATAAAATACACATCCACTGCGTCATACATGCAACATCATAGACCCAGAGTGGACGTCGCAAGACCAATGGGGTGCCATGTATCTCTGACGTTTATGCTATATCAATGAAGGGAGGGATGTTTCACATGACGTTAGAAGAGGAACATCGTAAGACCGGAGGGGGGTATATATATTTGACATTCCTTCTATATCAGTGACGGTAGGGATGTCGGAAGACCGATAACCTATTGGTATTTGAAAAAAAATTAAAAAACAAACATTTCCTCTTGTTCTTCACATACATTGTCAGTTTGTGGATAGTTTGTGTGCCAAGAAGATTTATTTTTCATATATATATATATATATATATATATATATATATATTGTTGTTTCTTCTGTCAAAGGCTTAGTTATGTATCTCCAGATATTGGGTAGAAGGTATGCAATCTGTCCACAATGATTGTGGAAACAATGTACATTTAAAAAAAAATAAAGTTTTTGTTCATAAAAGACACCATTAAAATTAGAGCAAACTCATATGAATCACCCGATGTCTCATCTTGTTGTTTTGTGTTTTCCATGTTTTTATTTCTCTTTTGTATGCCAACATTCAAACTTGTCATAGACTGTCAGGCTATGGTCTAACGTCGATTTGAATCTCTTATTGAAAGGATACCCCAGGGAGTTCCTATAAAATAAAAATGCATTAAAAACTAGGTGAAAGTCCTGGTGACCTTGATGGCCCAAAGATGAAGAAAATTAAATGTAAATTGCTTTATTTGTGGTGTCTACCCAAATGTTTCTATTGGAAGAGAAAAAAGGAAAAAAACATTACCACATTCCAAAAATGGTCCTTAAAGCACAATATGGGCCTGCAACTGTGCTAATATGGCATCAAGATTTGGTGTGTAATTTTCAATGTTATAAAGTTAACATCCTCCCTTACTCCAAAACTAGGATTACTTGATGGCCTTGCCTATTTTAGAATGGATTCCTTGGGTTTTGTGGTTATTTTACTTGTAGGTTGATGATGCCTGTGTACAATGCACAATGTGGGTGTCCCATCCCATTGATGTTGGCAATGCTAACACAACAATAATTGTCCCACTCTAAGTAACTTGTTTCTTTCTCTTCTCTGCTCTTCTCTAAGTGATTTATTTGTTGGAAATAATGGCTTGAGGTATTGGGATACAAGAATAGTTAGTCAATGGAGATATTTGTTGTTTTTTATGATCTTAGTGAGGAAGACCTTATCATAGGTATTGAGGAACTCAAGAGTAATGTCAAGGTATTATGAGATTTGAATTCCACATTCCTTGCTTTGATGCCAAAAAGGGATAAGAAAATATTCTTACAAGAGCAGTTTGGGTTTTAGTTAGTAAACAGAATGTGAAGCCATAAGGATAGCTCATGGGGGTCTTCATTAAGCAAGGACTAAGAAATATTCTTCTATGGTCATGAAATTGGAATTATCCAAAACATATGATAGAATCACATGACTTTATCTCGGACTAATACTTTTACATGTTGGTTTTACCCTTCTAGTGGTAAAATATGTGTCCTTTGTTGTTTTTATTAATGGCTCCACCTCAACATTTTTTAGGCGATCTAGAGGGTTGAGTTAGGGATGACCCTTATCCCTATTTCGCTTTTTGGTAATGTTGAAGGTTTGAGGAGAGTTGTAATGGAAGCAAACAGGGAAAGAATAGTCTCAAGAGTCATAATTGGTATGGATTTGTCATTAACCCATGCATTATTTGTTGACGAATTCTTGTTTTTCTCTAATGGGAGTGTTAGGGAAGTTAGAAAGGTACATAAAATATTGGATACTTATGGAACAACAACATGCATGGAATTTAATGTGCTAAAATATTCAATATTTTTACAGGTCTGGAGCAAGAGGTAGACCAAATGTTGATAAGGATATTTCCTTTGAAATTTTAAATTTTCAATATGGATTTAAATATTTGGGTTTTCTATTAAGGAAAAATGGATACATGAAGAGAGGTTGGGGATGGTTATTAGAGAAGATCGAAGCTAGAATAAATAATTGGTGCAATAGATTGTTGATACTGAGAGGAGGGTGAATCATTATCAAGTGCAATTTAAAACCTTTTTCAACTTATACTTAAACCATTCAATTATATCCAATGAGAAATGAACAATAGTATAAGAGTTACACCAATACACCACAATACACCATGCACAATATATGATAAATAATCAATAGTTATTGTTCAAGGGAAGTAATAACTTCCAAAGGTAGCTACAGCTTCCAAATGTAAAGGGAGGGATAAAAATCCAAGAGGAAGATACAATCCTCCAATATCAAGAGAGAATTGAACTCTCCATCCTTGCCCCTTCCTTCCACCCAAGAATATATGAGAGATAATAAAACTTCACATTAAATCATCACCATCAACCAACCATCACATAGAACATGATAATGCTTCCTGAGACTTATTCAATTTGTACAATTATTTAATTCTTGGAATACTCTGATCCTGTAGATAATATTAATCAATTTATTCTTTGAAAATTATCCAAGTTTCACTCCTTGAATCCTCCCCAAAAATAAGTTATAGAGAAAATGGTAGACCTTGTTCAATTTTGGTTTATTTAGGAGACTAAACTTGTAGAGAATTCCTCGTGCTCAATATTTAACATCCGATTTTGAAACTCACACACAAGAAACTATAGTATATACTATTTCCAATTCAATTTGTCCCACTTCATTTGGATTCTCTATGAAGAAGTTATAACTGTTTTACCCAGAACACATGTTTATTGACTAGTTTCAGGACTGGTCAAAAACCGTATCTTCCACATAGTGTATCTCCATAATTATAGCGAATAAAGAGTTGAAACTTCTACCAAAGGTACCTTGATATGTCTTCTCAATACCATAGAAATTCAACAATCTGAATCTTTCTAGAAAAAAAGTTATAGAGAAAATGGTAAGATGACCTGAAAATAACAGACCTTAGAACACATCACCAAAAGACTTCATCCTCCCTTGAAATCCGACCTTCTTTACTTATGATTTCCTCTGAAATTCGACTTGTGTTTCAAATGAATGTATAATGATATTTATTTATACCATTTATGTTACTTCCTTTTAACATTAGGGCTGACCTGACAATTTCTTATTTTGTAATTCTTTTCTTTAATTATCTTCAGGGCCTACATGTACTTCCTTCTTCAATTCACTTTGTCATCTTCAAAAATTCATTTCTCCTCAACCATGAGGATCCATGTGATGTGCCACATACCACCGGAAACAACATGATGTATAGTATCCATCCATGGGTCTTTTATCTACATGTTCATTTTACTTCATGTCTAAATACCTTCCTCAATATTGTGGTCCAAAACCCATGACTAGGGTTGACATCAATGACGACAACAAATTTTCCAATAATATACCCCTTTTTCATTGATGGCAGCACTCATGCTCCGCCTATCATCATGATCCCAATTTCTATCCCCCTTTGAAATCAATGGCAAAGGGTAGGGATTCGCCTCTTGAGTTTAATTAAAAAATGTAACCTTCTTCTTTGGGGTTGCTCCCCCTGAACATGTGGCACTCAAGAATACTTCATCCTTATTTTTGGTCTTTGGGACTTTTTATTCCTTGTAATCATTTTGTGTGGATTCTTTCTTCTCTCTCTTCTTCATGTCTAGGGTGTATATGTTGTTCAGTCTTCTTATTGCAGTTGCAACCAATCTTCCTGAGTTATTTTGTCTTATTTTACATTTTCGGGACTCAAACATAAGAGTGTATCTTTGATCACACATTTTACTAACACTGAGTAGATTATGATTCAAGTATTCAACCAATAGGACATTCTTTTCTTTTACATTTTTTATTCCAAGTTCTACTACACCTTCTCCAAGTATTTTTTCATATGAGTCATCTCCAAATGCAAGATTGCCACCCTTTCTCTTCAAGCTGATGAATTTGTCTTGATCCCTGGTCATGTGTGAAGAACATCCACTGTCTATATACCATTCATATTATTCTTTACATTCTTCAAGGGTTAATGCTATTCGACAATCTTCATTGTTTGGAATCTCTTTCCTTCTCCATGTTGTGGTTGGCATAGAGACATCTTCATTCATATATATGCAATCTCATTCTTTGTGTCCAAGATAATTACATTTGTATCATACAATATTTTTGTTCGTCAATGGGGAAAATGATTTATAAATTTTGTTGACAAATCCATGATTATTTCCATATCTTATATTTACACCATTCATGTTTCTTGCATATTTGTTTCTTTCATTGATTCTGAAATTAATTGCCTTATGTCCAAAATTTTTGCAAGTATAACAATGACCAATAAATAAATTTTGATACCTTGGAGTAAGTGGATTTCCTTGTGATGTATTCCATATGGGTTCATGATCTACTCTTCTGTAGTTTCCTTCATACTGATCGAAGCTTCTTTGATTCCTGAAGGTAGGAGGTCTTCTTGGATATTCATCTCTTTTGTAATCATTCCTTCTTTCTGGTATCCTGGTCCACTTCTCATCAAATGTCTATGTAGCTCTTTCTTGAACCTTCTTGTTGGTATTTTAATCTTTTTTGTATGAAGTTTCATCCATTCGTCCAATATGTGTTAAGTATTTTGGCATTTGAGAGTTTCTTAAGCTCTTCCTCAATGAGACAACTTCTTGTTCAAGTTTCTCACAATCTTCTTCTTTCTTCATCATTTGGACCTTCTTTACTTCTCCTATTCTTCTTGCTTCTTTGAGTAGAGTTTTCAAGGAAATGGTTTCTTCTCTTAGTTTATCAAAGTCTTCTAATTGTTTCTTCAAGCTGACAACTGTCTTTTCATAACTACCCAATTCACTTCTTAGTTTTCTACACGTGTCTTTGAGCTTGTTATTTTCAATCTCAACATGATTCAATTTTTTAAGATTCTCATCTTCTTTTTGAATCATTTCTACTTCATGGTTTTCTTCTTCTTCATTGGAATTTTCTTCTTTAGTGTCATCTCTTTCAATCCTTGGATGATCACATTCAAATTCAACATGTACTACTCCTTCACAATCAAAGAAAAAGATTTGACCTCTATTTTCTTCTTTGAAATCTGAGATGTTGTAATTTGCTTCACCTTCTTCTTATGCTTCTTCCCTTACATAAAGGTATTGTATATTGTTCCAAATATCTTTTTTTGATGCACATGATCCCACCTTGGATTTCACTGAATCTTTCAATCCATCCAGGATGGTATCTATTGCCAATTTATTGTTCGTTTTTGCTTCCTTTTGAGCTGCAGTTTTTGGTTTCTTCAAAGCATTGTATCCTGAAGAAACTAAGAACCAAACATATTCCCCAAGATATTTCAAGTAAGTTTCCATTATATTACTCTAGTATTCAAAATTGCTTCCATTAAATGGTGAAATCCCATTTTGAATTTTGTCTTCCATTTCTTCTTAGGATCTTCCTTCCAGTGGTTAAACTGTACTGAAGGTAACCCGCTCTGATACCAATTGTTGATACTGAGAGGGGGGTGAATCGGTATCAAGTAAAATTTAAAACCTTTTTCAATTTATACTTAAACCATTCAATTATATCCAATGAGAAATGAACAATAGTATTAGAGTTACACCAATACACCACAATACACCATGCACGATATATGAGAAATAATCAATAGTTATTGTTCAAGAGAAGTAATGACTTCCAAAGGTAGCTACAACTTCCAAATGTAAAGGGAGAGATAAACCTCAAAGAGGAATATACAATCCTCCAATATCAAGAGAGATTTGAAATCTCCATGTTTTCCATTTCCTTCCACCCAATGATATATGATAGATAATAAAACTTCACATTAAATCATCACCATCAACCAACCATCACATAGAACCTGATAATACTTCCTGAGACTTATTCAATTTGTACAATTATTCAATTCTTGGAATACTCTGATCATGTAGATAATATTAATCAATTTATTCTCTGAAAATTCTCCAAGTTTCACTCCTTGAATCCTCCCCAAAAATAGGTTATAGAGAGAATGGTAGACCTTGTTCAATTTTGGTTTATTTAGGAGACTGAACTTGTAGAGAATTCCCCATGCTCAATATTTAACATCAGATTTTGAAACTCACACACAAGAAACTATAGTACATACTATTTCCAATTCAATATTTAACATCAGATTCAGAAACTCACACACAATAAACAAAAACGAGTACTCTTTCCAATGCAATATGTCCCACTTCATTTGGACTCTCTATGAAGAAGTTATGACTGTTTTACCCGGAACAACTTTTTATTGACTAGCTTCAGGACTGGTCAAAATCCCTATCTTCCACATAGTGTATCTCCATAATTATAGCGAATCAAGAGCTGAAACGTTTACCACATGTAACTTGATATGTCTTCTCAATACCATAGCAATTTCACCATCTGAATCGTTCTAGAAAACAAGTTATAGCGAAAATGGTAAGATGACCTGAAAATAACATACCTTAGAACACATCACCAAAAGACTTCATCCTCCCTTGAAATCCTGCCTTATTTACTTCTGATTTCCTTTGAAATTCGACTTGTGTTTCAAATGAATGTATAATGATATTTATTTATACCATTTATTTCACTTCCTTTTAATATTAGGGCCGACCTCAGAATTTCTTATTTTGTAATTCTTTTCTTTAATTATCTTTAGGGCCTACATGTACTTTCTTCTTCAATTCACTTTGTCATATTCAAAAATTCATTTCTCCTCAACCATGAGGATCCACGTGATGTGCCACATACCACCAGAAAAAAAATGATGTATACTATCCATCCATGGGTCTTGTATCTTTATGTGCATTTTCCTTCATGTCCAAATACCTTCATCAATCTTATGGTCCAAAACCCATGACTATGGTTGACATCAATGACAACAACCAATCTTCCAACATAGATGACTACCTATAAGGGGGAGGTTGAACTTAGTATATTCTGTTCTAAAGGCCATTCTTTTGCTTGAAACTCGGCCTATATCCCAAAAGGTATATTAGAAAAAATAAAAAAGTATGTTTTAAATTCCTTTGGTCGAGAAGAGAGGAGAATGAGGGAATCCCACAGGTAAAGTGGAATATTATACCAAGACCAAAGGAGGAAGGTGTATGGGGTCCGAAGAACATTCACCTTATTAGCGGTTCTTTGGAAACCAAGAACTTATGGAGGGTTCTTAATTAATAAGGTCTATGGACAACAATTATAGAACACAAGTACGTAAGGTCAAGAAGTGTCATTGAATATATCAAGAACCTAAGGAAAAATATAAAAATTACCTCAATCCAATGGAAGGCTATATTCTAGCCATTTCTCATGATTGGGAATCATTTGTCATAGAAAGTGAGAAATGATGAGAAGGTTGAACTGGTGTTGACTATATCTTGGATTGTGGAGAAAGGATAATACTATGAGGTGAAATGATTAGATTTATTTGGGATAAAGGAATTTATACCCTCAATAAGATGGGGTATCCTCTTTCTACAAATAGTTTTCAGTAAGGATGGAAGAGTGCATATCTAATAGGATTTGAAGGAGATTAGGAAGTTCAATGGAATTCTTATACATAAAGCCTTAGGAGGGGACATATCAAGTGAAAGGATGATTTCAAAACCCTTTCATGGGAAAATAACAAAGTTTGGTGTGAATATACATCTCACATTGGATATAAAACTATGATTGATACAAATATTCAAAACCCTATTTGGTGGTGGAAGCAAATTTGGAAATTAAAATGTCGAAAAATATAAATTTCATTATTTTTCTTGGAAAAAAAATATGGGTAATGAGAAATAATGTGTATGTGTGTGTTGAGAGAATAAAAAACGTTAATTTTTTGTTATAGATTCTAATTCAAATTATTGTCCTTTATAGGGTTATCACATGCTATAAAAGATGAATCTTAATATATAAGTTATGCAAGTGTGAAGGAATCCTACATAAGGCGAGTGGATGAACATTAACTTGGTGGAAGAAATGGAAGCTAGTGCTCGGCATGAATGTTTTAAAAGCCCCAATGCTCAACCTAATTAGTTGTTGTTTTGGTTTTGAAAAAACAGTTTCTACAGTTGTACCCCGAATCCATATTGATAAACCTAAGTAGTCATTATTTTGGTTTTGATGGAGGTGGATAGGAGAGTGGAAACTATAGTTTCACCCTGAAGCCCAATTGCCTAGCCTAAGTAGTTGGTGTGGTGGTTTTGATGGAACAATTTCTTAAACATTATCATTCTAGAAGAATGGATATGTAGGTGAATATTCAATGAAAAACATACAATTTACTATGAAAACTTGTAAAATTTGGCGAATATTGTTGATGAAAGAATATTTTGTGTAATAAATGATGGACTTTTTAAAGTGAAAATGGTGAGTTAGAAAATTTAATTTTTGAAAACAAAAGGGCCAAAGAATAGCTAATTGGTGAAAATTTGCCCCTAAAAAATACCCTCGTTGAGGTGTAGTACAATATCGCTCTCATATATATTCGATATCTTTATTGTGTTTGTGTGAAGTTTTGACTTATTCCATGATTGTTATGGTGGATGGATATCTATCGCAAGCATAAAATATTTCCATATATAGTTGAGAGGGTTTCTACAAGTTTAGACTAGTCCAATGGATAGGTATGAAAAACTTCTAGACTACTCTAAATATCCCATGGATTGGTGTCCAATATTTCTCAATACGCTTTCACACTTTTATTGTTTAGGTGAATATTGTGGTCATGTTTCAATAGGAAACATTATGGGGAATGGTTTAGAGAAAACATTAGAATTTCCAGCAAAAGTGAAAATGGACTATTGTCTCTTATCTTGCATGTAGGATCTAACAAATTCCATTATGGGTATCCTTTAGAATGGTATCAACCTATAGGAGGAACTATGGATGAAGTAGATGGAACACGTGTTTCTACTATGAACATTGAAGGATGGAGTAAAGTGGAGAATGTTCTCAATCACCCAATTCTTCAAGGGTCATATAGGAAGGATTCCATGGTGATTCTTGGTGTGATCCATTCATAACAATATTCAAACAAATGGGGTGATATTTCATGGAAAAATATATACTTTCTTTGTTTGGATTTTATCAGAGTAGGCTTAGATCTTGAAACCATTAATAGAGTGAAGAGGGTTGATAAAATTTACATGGAAAGATCAGAGGAACCAAAAGAGAGAAGGGTGAGGAAACTTGTGAAGAAAATGAAATCAAGAGTGAGGATGGTTTTTGGTGCTATCCTATGGCGGATAAAACTCTAGAATATTTTGGCAAAACCTAAATTGGAAAATTCCATGGCCTACAAATCTCAAACTATTCCCTTAATAACAATACAAAAGATCTGGTCTCTAAATCTTGGGTATTGACCATTCTTTTACCTTTTAGGAAGAGGTTTGACTACTCAATAGTTTCTATCTGAAGAATATTTGAATAGGGTCTTGAAGGGGAGATGGTTCTTGGGAACGACCTTTCTATCAATGAATCCATTTTTGATGTGTTTTGATTTGTGGTCATAGGTGTCTAAACAAATGTAGATATGGGTTATATTTCCAAGGTTTCCCATGGAGATGTGATATGTTAATGTTCTGAATGAAAAAGACAATTCATTGGGAAGAATGGTAGACATTGATGAATCCTTCAAGGTAAGCACCTATCATACAATGGTTAGAATTTTAGTATAAGTTGACATTGGTGAAGACTTAGCTAAGATTATGGAGATAGTGGTACGACATATTGTCCATAATCAATTTTTGGACTACTACAAAATTCCTTTTAGGTGTGTGTGATGTCATGTATATGATCATATTGAAACAAAATATTCTTTACCTTTTGCAAATAAGGTGTGGTGAAAGAAAGCAAGGGTTAGGGAGTCAAAATACGTCATAAAAACATTATCAGTACATTTCAAAGGGGAGCCATATCATGATATTGAATTAGTCTTCATTTAACAAGATTTGGCCGAAAGGGATAACTTGAAGATGTTATGTATAATCCAAGCTAAGATATTTGAGATGGAAGTTAGAGAGCTGGAGAATCCCAAGAAATATAACCAAAATGTGAAGAAGTTTATGTTTCTAAGGTTTGTGACTAGGTTTCAAACAAATCAAGTATGGGTCCAGGTGGAACTCCATCACATTTAGCCATGGAATATGTTGTACCAATTCTTGAAAAGGTAACGAGTAGTAGTTATAATAAGTCAATTGGCATAAAGGGTCATATAGGGGTTTAGGAGTGGACCCTTTAAATGAGACATGCCCTTAAATAGTAAAGATAAAATATCTATTGGACCATGCATAAGAGAAACCTTAAAAGAGATTCAATAGGGGAATACAAAATCCGTAATAGGGAGCCTTAGTGTAAGACAAACCCCTTTGGAGGGTTTAAAATGATTGTTTCATACATAAATAAAAGAATTTCCCTAGATAGGTTAGTGTATATTCACAATCCAAATATAATATTGTTTTAAGAAACATCCATTAAATGTTTAATAATCTCATAACAAGTCATAAACATTAAACATAACCAAAATTGATGGCTATATAAACTATGCTGAAAGGATAAACCACACCTGGTCTGATGAACTGGTTGGCACAGTTGGAATGGTTTCCCCCACGTACTCCTCTTAAAATATCCGACCCTTTATTTTTCCTGAGCTTCCCTCACTCTATGAAGAAAGATCTTAAAGTACCTACCAAAATCATTCAACCTCCATAAATTTCTACAAAATAAATATAAGTCATATTTGTAGCACATTATTTACTCTAAGATGGATTTTTATGAGAGTTTCATAAAATACCTAAATGATCTCCTCTTGGTTTCAAGAATAATTTATTGGAGCCATGCATCTAATATTGGATCAAACAACCTCCCTTGATTTGAATTAGTAGCAACAAAGTCAACATTAACTTTGTTGTTGCTCTGTTGGATCGAGGGAGGTTTGCTCCAAGAATAAATGACTCCAATAAATGATTATCTACTGAACAGGGCCAACCATGTGAAGGTGGAATCTCTTATGGCCCCTCCTGCCTCCCCCCCTCCCCTCCCTCACTTCACTCTCAATTCCCCAATACCCAATCTATTTTATACTAGAAAATATTCATTAAAAATATTCAAAGTTGATAGAATGTGATTGTAAATCTATGCAAGAAAGCTAAGCTAAAATAGATACAAAGTTGTTTGATTTCAATTTTCTTTGAACATAAGAACTAACCATCTATATTTCATTTTTTTCCAACATGAGTACAAAAAATTATTTCATAGAAAATAGATTTTATAAATAGTTATTAAAATATTGTACATAATAATTTAGTTTTATCCGACCTCTTCTTCTTAGCTCTAAACTTCCTAAGCATTTCATCAATGTCAATGTTTCCATTCTCTGGATGCTCCTCAAAATATGATTGTTTTTGCATCCTCTCATGCATAGCACACCTATTCGTGGGGTAGTCCCCCGGGGTAATGGAGGTTGTTGTGATGAGGCCTCACCTAGAAAAGAAAAAAATATAAAATTTAGATGGCCAGTTTTTACATATCATTGAACTAGTTTAGTAATATTAAAAAAAACACCCGCAATGTCATTATTTACCTAGTGCACTTGTAGACACTATTGAAATGGTTTCCCCCGCATTCTCCTCTTCAACTATATGACCCTCAAGTACAACATCCTCTTCCATTGAAACCACAAAATTTATAAGGACAATCATAAATGTATAAGTAAAAAAAATAGAAGTACAAAATGTATAACTATGAAATTATTAAGTATATGATTAAAATACAATTATATTACCATCATGTTCCTTAGTCATAGCACCATCATGGGGATTCACCCTAGTGGAATGGGACTACACGGGAGAACCATATTCTGGTTGCATACCACTATTAGCGCACTGCTCTCCTATACTACTATTGGGTTGGTTGACAGTGTTAGTCCCCTGATTAAAACAAAGTTGTAACACATTAAATTTAGCGATGATATCAAACATGACTATATTATATTAATAATGAAAGGTCAGTTTGGATTGAATTTTATTTACCTTATCCTGCAAAGTGGTTCTTGGTAGCTTCCCCAAGAGTTTATGGTGTTCAAAGACAACTTTATAGCCATACTTGAAACCAAGCTGGAGGTCTTCCTATGTGGTTTCAGTACCGAACTCATCACCTTGCATTGCATAAGATTATGTACTTTTAATGTTTTTGGTTTCAATTACCTAAAAGTTTGAAGGTGATAAAAATAATATATTTGGGTACTTACAATTCGTGACTGCAAGTTCAATTAGATGCCCTGGCTTAGCCTCTGCTCGCCACATCAGGCAATAATTTCTTTTGTTTCCTTTTACGTGTCAGTCAACCTATCATCAAAATTTTCAAGTATGTTAATATATGCCACACTTTTATTTAGATCTAAAAAAAATTAAAGGTTTTGAATTGAAATTCTAATTTACCTTATGGGACTAGAGGGTGTTTTTCCTTCATCTATCAATTTCTTCTCTTTTGCATCCTCAATGAGGTCCTTCCACTCCCTCTTTGGAATCATTAGAGGACACTCATACCTATCATTTTGTTTCAAGTGATTCATATAGGTTTCCCGAGTATATTTTAAATATTGGCGAGTTGCGGAGGTGGTCAAGGTTTTATTTAATGTGTCTACACCAAAAAGGACTTTAACATAATCCATCAATTCTTTTTTGAGGTTGGAATTCTAGGAATTCCACCTCTCCCATATGGTGGGACCAAAAATCAGCAACGACTTTTTATCCAAGGACCTATAAAAATAATTGTTCTGTACACACAACAATTTTATATGATTATGAATTTAAAAATAATAATTTAGATGATTTATGTTTGTCTACATAGAGAACATGAAACAATTAAAATTTTAAAAATTACCAGGGATTTTAACTTGATTTAATGGAATCCCTTCCTTCTTGACCATAAATGTTCCCTTAAGGGTCCTCGTGTTGGTCACATGTCTTTATTTAGGAAAAGAAACCATATAGTGGGAAAAATCATCAGCCTCATCTTCGTCACCACCTCTAGAGCCTACGTGTGTGGCTTCCTAAGGGCATGTGTCATGGCTCCCAACTAATGGTGTGGAAGGTGGAGATATGAATAGAAACATCCTGGAAGGGATACGAGGGCTTGTGTCTGTACCCTATGGAATATGTGAAACACAAATACTACCGACACCATGCATGCCAGGGTTAACATGATCCAAAAATCTATATCTAAGAAAGAAAACCTTTTTTCGTTTAGATAATGTAAAAGTTAAAAATCAAGATTTCATAATTGATCTTATGACATAAAATAAAACCAATTGAAATTATGGTTATTACCTTATATGTGTTAAGACTTTTCATAACTTCTCTGATCCTTTCTTCGATTTCAGGAGTTTGATCTAGAATTTCTAACAAGTGAGCCAGTTCCCCATTTGCTTGATTGATATTTTTTTTATTAATACCATAGGGTTGGGGGATGCATACAAATCCCTTTCGTCGAGAGAATCATCATCAACATCATGGAATGTCGACTACATATTTCAACAAAATAAATTCTATTTCACTTATGTAAACAAATAAAATAATTGATCGCCACAGAAATAAAATGCACATTAAATGCAATTCAAAAATTGTTGTTCGTTTACCTGTTCTGAGGCTATTGATTTACCACGATCATCCTATCACATTATAGTAAAATTAGAACCATGATCATTATCATGAGAAATAAATTCAAATGTATGAGAAATAAAGTTAGTTCATGAATACTCATAGGACAAAAACATGTCATGCTAAAAATGTAAAAGTAAAGAGTGACTAAAGAACATAATGAAAATCATAAAATATAAGAGTCATTGTTTATAGGTTGGGTAAAATAGCATACGTACCACCCCCATAATAGAAAAATCTATATCTATTTGATTCAAATTGTAATCAATCAATAACCCTTCCCCTACAACCATTGATTTTATTGCACATACTAATACACGGTTTCCTTCACGCCCCTCAAATACGTAATTGGGATTCTTATTTGTGGTCATGGGTTGTGTATTGTTTATAAACCCTGCAATATTACACATTGCTTTTTGCCTTTCATCAATATAGATAGTTTCTCCTTTATTTTTATCATTGTCTTTTAGTTGTATATAATTTGTAGCCAAGCCATATCTTCGCATACTTTTTGTATATTGGACTAGTCATATCCAATATTTGTATATATAATAGGGTCTGACATACTCCATCAATTCAGTTAATCCAATGTAATAGATGTTTATGAAATCCCTGGAAAATATTCCCAAACCATGTAATGACGATGGAGCAATCCAGTATATCATTTCGTTTAAACAAAAAATAGTGTTTATTTGAGGAAGATCCTTGGGTACCCATCGTTTCAATAAATGTTTGTACATGAAGGGCACCTCGATGTCGTCTATTCTCTTATGATCATAAGAACATGATCCTCCTTTTTCAAGAAAAAAATCCATGCATCTATGGAATTTTCTTCTGATCTTCTCACCTCCAGTTGATCTCTTCCATTTAGACCTATTAGATGTCTCACTTTCGTCTATTATACTTGAAATTCCCTCACTCAATGAAGATAGATCTGACAAATACATGCTTTATTGTATGTCTATATGCTATGTACCAGTGGCCCATACAAAAAGTTCGTGAAGATGAGATACTAACATGTTATGTATCAGATGCAATATGTAGAAATGGTGGAGGAACTAGTAAGGGCAATGGATCCACTTGCTAAGATCACTTTGGCATATTAGTATTATGTAGTTTAAGTGTGGGATGCAAGAGGAAACAATGTTACCCTCGTGGATCCCTTTGGCATATTAGTAGATGATCCCTTTGTCATATTAGTAGTATTTGGTTTGAGGAAACTTGGTGGTAGTGAGCACTCTTTAGTAGAATTGATTATGCCTTGATTGTTATGTGGGACTTCATATTTCAAAGTGCAATTTGGGAGCCGACGATTGGAATTTTTACCAGGGAAAAATTTGATTCCATGGATTCAATAGATCCAGTATAGCATGGTGTTGGAAAGTCCTATTTCTTTGAATAATTAGTTTCCAGTTGCTTGTATTGAGGGTGAGAGAAAGAAATGTTGTGCAAGGCATTTGAAGGGATCACATGGTAACTCCAATTATGGAGATCATCCCTTTGATTGTTATGGATAAATTTTCTCTAGTCCAGGAGGATCAAGATATAGGATTTACAAAGATAGCCCCAATGAAAAATTGGATCAATCTCGAAATAAGCCTAAACCCTAGATCCATTTTTTACCTTTGGGACTAGCACCCTCACCCCCCATGAAATAATTATTCCTAGGAAAGTGTGCCCAATAGATGAGAGTGAAAGAACGCATGCATGTATCTCCCTTTTATAGGTTTCTATACCTCATCTATGTTTGGAACCTTTTCACAAAGAAAAACACCATAATTAAAAAAAAACAATAGTCTACTTAATGTCACAAATGGAACATATTGTAAAGAAAGAAAAGGAAGTGTTGCTTGACATATATGACAATAGCTAAAAGTATAATGAACCTAATGTTGGCATGTGCCTTCTAACACTACATACATATCCACTGCAATTGTTTCTCCTAACATTATTATTGCACACACACATGGTGCAAACCACAAGTTGATCCTCCTACATATCGACCCTCCCCTCTATAGATAGGGGATTTATTAACCAATTTACCATCAATGATCATAAAGAAAGATGAATCTATTCCTTCTCTACAAGAAACAAAACAATCAATCAAATGAACAAATAATTTTTACCCTCGAAACCAAAATAAGTCATCTTCGAATAGGGCTCAGTATTTCATTCGAATACCTCTAGTTACAATGATAGTAATTATTCTCTCCTTGGCTAAAGGATCCATTGGGAGTTATTTATTTCTTCATATCATTTTCATCATAGAATGACATAATATGTTATTCTCTCTCTCTCTCTCTCTCTCTCTCTCTCTCTCTCTCTCTCTCTCTCTTGTCCC